>MCFG01000007.1:177500-237500 GCA_002104895.1 Anaeromyces robustus | reverse complement strand
GAAGTTAAATCAAAAGGAGAAATTATTGAAGAAAATGATATTAATACTTTCATGCAATTACTTTCTAACAACTACGATAATGTTAAAATTACTAGTGATAGTAATGGTAAACCAAAGATTGAATCTTATAATAAGAATTCATCAGATTACTATCGTACACCAAAGGGAGATAATTTAGATCAATCATATGAAGATATTTCAGAAAGAGTTGTTCTTGATATTCCATACAGTACACCAAATGGTAAATGCTATGTTAATAAAGGATGTGAAACAAATTATGGAGAATGTTACACTGCTACTACCACCACTACCACTACTACTACAGAACCAATTACTACCACCACTACTACTACAACTACTACTACTATCTCAAGTACTCCTACTGGTAAAATTACATTACAATGTGGTAGTAGTAATGGTGAAAGATGTCCTGAAGGTTACTGTTGTCGTAAAGGTGTCTGTTTCGATCTTATTAAAAAATCAGATGTTACAGTCACTGAAAACGTTCTTCTTGTTTTAGATAATTCATCAAATATGAAAGATGGTAAAATGGAAAAATTAAACAGTATGATTAATGATTTATTGAGTAAATTACCAGCAGATGTTCAAGTTCCATATGTTTTATTTGCTGATAGTGCTACAGAAGCAAAGAATATGGCTAGTAGTAATATTCCTACTTTTGAAATTGATTCCGAATCTACTTGTTCTAACTTTGTTGCTGCTTTAGAAAGTACTCAAAGATTCTTAAATAGATGGGGAAATGTAAAGAATGGAAAACATGATAATGTTGTTATTGTTAGTGGAGGTAATCCAATTCTTACTAAAGATGATTCTGATTTTGGAACAGTTATTTCCAAATCTATTGAATTAATTAATGAATTTAAGAGTAATGGTGTTACTATCTATACTATTAATCTTAATGATTCAGCAAATGCTGATGCTGGAATTAAATCAAAAGGAGAAATTATTGAAGAAAATGATATTAATACTTTCATGCAATTACTTTCTAACAACTACGATAATGTTAAAATCACTAGTGATAGTAATGGTAAAGCAAAGATTGAATCTTATAATAAGAGTTCATCCGATTTCTATCGTACACCAAAGGGAGATAATTTAGATCAATCATATGAAGATATTTCAGAAAGAGTAGTTCTTGATATTCCATATAGTACACCAAATGGTAAATGCTATGTTAATAAAGGATGTGAACCAGATTATGGAGAATGTTACACTGCTACTACCACCACTACCACTACTACTACAGAACCAATTACTACCACCACTACTACTACAACTACTACTACTATCTCAAGTACTCCTACTGGTAAAATTACATTACAATGTGGTAGTAGTAATGGTGAAAGATGTCCTGAAGGTTACTGTTGTCGTAAAGGTGTCTGTTTCGATCTTATTAAAAAATCAGATGTTACAGTCACTGAAAACGTTCTTCTTGTTTTAGAAAATTCATCAAATATGAAAGATGGTAAAATGGAAAAATTAAACAGTATGATTAATGATTTATTAAGTAAATTACCAGCAGATGTTCAAGTTCCATATGTTTTATTTGCTGATAGTGCTACAGAAGCAAAGAATATGGCTAGTAGTAATATTCCTACTTTTGAAATTGATTCCGAATCTACTGGTTCTAACTTTGTTGCTGCTTTAGAAAGTACTCAAAGATTCTTAAATAGATGGGGAAATGTAAAGAATGGAAAACATGATAATGTTGTTATTGTTAGTGGAGGTAATCCAATTCTTACTAAAGATGATTCTGATTTTGGAACAGTCATTTCTAAATCTATTGAATTAGTTAATGAATTCAAGAGTAATGGTGTTACTATCTATACTATTAATCTTAATGATTCAGCTAATGCTGATGCCGAAGTTAAATCAAAAGGAGAAATTATTGAAGAAAATGATATTAATACTTTCATGCAATTACTTTCAAATAATTATGATGATGTTAAAATCACTAGTGATAGTAATGGTAAAGCAAAGATTGAATCATACAATAAGAATTCATCCGATTTCTATCGTACACCAAAGGGAGATAATTTAGATCAATCATATGAAGATATTTCAGAAAGAGTTGTACTTGATATTCCATATAGTACACCAAATGGTAAATGTTATGTCAATAAAGGATGTGAACCAGATTATGGTGAATGTTACATTGCTACTACAACTACCACTACTACTACTACAGAACCAATTACTACCACAACTACTACTACAACTACTTCTATTTCAAATACTACTACAACTACTACAACTACTACAACCAATGGTGAAACCACCACCACCACCACCACTACTACTACTACTACTACAAATATATCTACTCCAACAAATAGTGGAAAATGTGGTGAAGGTATTGGTAGTTGTAAAAAGGGATACTGTTGTAGTAAATATGGTTGGTGTGGAACAACTGATAAATATTGTCAAATTAGTGAAGGTTGTCAATCAGAATTTGGTGAATGTAAGGGTATAACTACAACTAAAACTAGTAAAACTACTAAAACTACTAAATCTACTAAAACAACAAAAACAACTAAAACTACTAAAAAAAGTAGTACTACTACTACTAAAAAGTCAACAGAAACTAATACTGGAAAATGTGGTAAAGGTATTGGTAATTGTAAAAAAGGATACTGTTGTAGTAAATATGGTTGGTGTGGAAAAACTGATGAATACTGTCAAATTAGTAAAGGTTGTCAATCAGAATTTGGTGAATGTAAGGGTAAAACTACCACTAAAAAAACTACCACTAAAAAAACTACGACTAAAAAAACTACAACTAAAAAAACTACGACTAAAAAAACTACAACTAAAAAAACTACAACTAAATCTACTAAATCCACTAAAACAACTAAAACTTCTACTAAAGAAACTAGTACTAAAAAGTCAACACCAACTAGTACTGGAAAATGTGGTAAAGGTATTGGTATTTGTAAAAAAGGATACTGCTGTAGTAAATATGGTTGGTGTGGACAAACTGATAAACATTGTAAAATTAGTGAAGGTTGTCAATCTGAATTTGGTGATTGTAATGGTAAAATTACTACAGGAAAATGTGGTAAAAACTATGGCAAATGTCCATCCGGTCAATGTTGTAGTAAATATGGATGGTGTGGTAAAGGTAGTTCCTACTGTGATAAGGGATGTCAATCCAGATATGGTCATTGCTGGTAAATCAAATGAAAAATTGGCATATTTTTAGTTTATGTTGCCAACTAATAAAAATTCTATTATGCATTTTAATAACTTAAAAAAAATTATTTTTTATATAGTATATATTTAATTTTATACTAAAAATTTAAATAATAATATAGAATTAAATAAAAATATATATAGTTAAAAATGTTTTATTATTTTTTTTTTAAAATTTTATAATATCTTGTATTAATTTAATAATTAATTAATTAATAATAATAATAATAATAAATTTTTTATAATTAAATAATAATATCAGTTTTTATATTATATTATGTATTTATCTATTTATTTATTATTTATTTATCTATTTTTTTATTTATATATTATTATTTATTCATTATTATTTATTTATTTATTTTAAATTCTTTTTTATCATATTATTAATTTTTACCATTGAAATATTGATTATATAATTTTTTTTAAATAATTAAACATAATTGTTAATATAATTTTATTTATATAAAAGTAGTCTTTTTTTTTCATAACTTTAGTGTATAAACAAAAAATCTTTTAATTGATACGATATGTATGTATTTTTTGTTAAGAAAGATTCTTATTTTGGGTCAAATTTTCAATGATATTCAGTTGAGTATTAAAAAAAAAAAATAAATATTCTTTGTACTTAATTATTTTTATGGTTATTAATTAAATATTAACCATAAAAGGAAATTATTTATTAACGTACCAGATAAATATGTTTTATATACAATAAATTAATTTGACCATTGAATGAAAAAAATTGGGTTAAAAATAATGTTAAAACAATATCAAAACAACAAAATAAAATATATGTCATAAAATATGTCATAAAATATAATAATAATTATTATTATGATTATAATGATGATGCTAATTATCATAATTATTCTTTCTCCTTATTAGTTTTAAATAATAAAAATATTTTAATAAAAACCAAGAATCATATATTAAATTTTTAATATTATTTCATAATTAAAGCATTTATTATTCATATATATATATATTTTTCTATAATAATATTTTTTAATTTAATATAGTAATAAATAATTTGTCAAAATTTAGGATATTTAAAAAACTTTATTTATTATAGAAATAATATTTTCTTTCATATATTATGAACTTTTTATGATAATTTATTGGATACTTTTTTGGGTAAAAAAAATTATTATTATTATTCTCATTTTTTAATCTTGGCTAATATACATTAAAGTTTAATCAATAAAATGTATAGAAGCCATGTCAAAAAAAATATTATAATAAAAGATATCATTATAATTTTATTAACTTTTATGGGTAAAAAAAAAATTATTATTTCCAATTGCAATCTTAGCTAATATGTATGAAATCTTAGTTACAATCTTGAATAAATATGTATAGAAAGTGGATCCAGTAAAAGCTATGTCAAAAATATATTCTATAATGTATTTTTAAAAGCAACCAATTAATTATATTAATATTATCTTCTATAATATATTATTAAATATAATAATGGTTTAAAAAAATTATATAAATAAAAATTTTTAAATAAAGACCAAGAATTTTATATTAAATTTTTAATATTATTTCATAATTAAAACATTTATTATTCATATATATATATACATTTTTATATTATAATATAATATTTTTTATATATTATAATAATAAATAATTTGTTTAAAACAACGATATTTAAAGAACTTTATTTATTATACAAATAATATTATTTTCTTTCATATATAAAGAATATTTTATGATATTTTCTTGGATATTTTATTGAGTAAAAAAAAATTATTATTATTCTCAGTTTCAATCTTGGCTAAGATGTATTGAAGGTTAATCAATAAAATGTATAGAAGTCATATCAAAAACATATTAAAACAACATATCATTATAATAATTTAAAAAAGGATATTAATCTTGGCTAAATATGTATAGAAAGTGGATCAGTAAAAGCTATGTCAAAAATATATTCTACAATGTATTTTTAAAAGCAATCCATTAATTATATCAATATTATCTTTTATAATATAATAATTATTATAATGATAGTTTAAAAAAATAATATTAATAAAATTAAAGAAAAAATTAATGATTCAAATATGAAAATCTATTTTATTACCTAAATAATATAATATTAAATGATATAATGTAAATAATCTTATTAATTCATTATTATCTTATAAAAATTATTAAATTTTCAATTCAGATGGTGATTTTATTGAAAATATATAGAAAATAAAGTAAATTATATAAAAAAAATGTAAAGAATTATGTAATTAAAAAAATAAAAATGATTAAAATAAAATAAGAAATAAAATGTGATATAACAAAATTTATTATAATTTTTTTTTAATTATAAATTGCATAAAAAAATAACTAAATTATAATTTTTTATAAGCTTTTCTATAAAAATCTATAAAAAATATTATTTAATTATTTTAACAATATTGGTTTGTTTGAATTATTATATTATTAAAATATTAATTTATTATTATAACCCATTAATAAATTAAAAATTTAATTTATTAGAATCATTTCCATAATAATTAATTTTTTTTATTTTTCTATTATTATTACAAATTATTTATTTATTTATTTATTTATTCATTTATTTACTTACTTATTTATTTATATTTATTATAATATACGGTATACGGTTATAATTTTAATTTATAATAAATATAAATATGAAAATTATCTTCTATTAATAAAATTAATAAAATAATAATTGATAATTAATTAAAATATAATAAAAAAATAAAAATAAAATAATATTAAAAAAAATTCTTTATTATCATTATTTTATATTAATTTTTTATTATGGCCAAGAAGTAAACCAAGATTAGTGAATTTTATCCAATAAAAAATAGATTTATAAATAAATAAAAAAAAAAAAAGAATAGTATTATTATCAAATAAATTATAATTAATAATAAAATATATAATAGAAAAATTTAATAATAAAAAAAAATACCAAAATTTAAAAAAAAAAAGATAAAACTTTATTAAATAACGTGCTTTAATTATATTAATAAATTTTATTGGCTAAGCTATAATATATATATTATAATTAATATATTTAACATACTTTTTTTTTTTTTTTTTTTTTTTCAGTTCTTTCATTTCATAAAACAATTAAGAATAAATAAATATTTATTCATCTCTCTTTGTAAATAATTAATATAAAAAACCCTGTAAATAAAATATCTCAACAACTTTTATTTCTTTTACGGAATAATAATAAAAAGAACATTAATAATTTATAAATATCAAAGCATAATTGTTACTAATTTGTTATTATATATATAATTATTTAGAACATATTAGAAAAAAATAATAGTATATAATAACATATAATTAAAATAAAATAAAAATTAAGAAAACAAATTTACCAAAATGTTAAAAAAAATAATTGCATTATTATTATTTGGTAAATAATATATCTTTTTATATATAAAAATAATAATAAATTAGATATATTTATTCATATATAAAAATTATAATAATAAAAGATAAAAAAATATATACAATAAATAATAATTACAAAAAAAAAAAAAAAAAAAAAAAAAAGTCACAAATATATTAATAATTTTGTTTAAAAAAATTAAATAATAAACACATAATAAATTAATATATATTAAATATATAATAAAATTTATGAATAATAATACATAAATCATAATAATATGTTTCAAAAAAAAAACAAAAAAAAAAAACAAACATTTCTTTACAATAATCATCATCTTAAATTATATTAATTAACTTTAATTAATAACATATAAATATATGTTTTTATTTATTTATTAATATAATATTTATTTTTATTATAATTTATTTATTTAGTTTGCTATGTTTCAGCTGCAAGCAATTTTATTGGTAACGCCAAAAAACGTGCAGAACTTTTTGAATTAACAGATAAAGAAGTTGCTATATTTCGTATTAATTTACCACCTGAAGAATTTAAACAATTAAAAGAAGATGCTAATTCTCATGGTTTTGGAGGTGGTAAAGGTGGTAAAGGTGATAAAGGTGGTAAAGGTGGTATGCCAAACTTTAATATAACTGAAGGAGGATTTCCAGGTATGCCAAACTTTAATATGACTGAAGGAGGATTTCCAGGTGGTTTACAAGGTATGCCAGACTTTAATATGACTGAAGGAGGATTTCCAGGTGGTTTCCCAGGTGGTGATGGTAAAGGTATGCCAAATTTTAATGATACAGAAGGTGGTTTCCTAGGTGGTTTTGGAGGTAGTCCATTTGATGAAGATTCATTTAAAACTAAAAATGCTACCATGGTTGTTGAACTTAATGGGTATGTAATAATGATTATTAAATGATTATTTAATTTTTATTATAGATTTTTTTTATAAAAAAAATGAAAAATTTATTTTTATTATAGATTAAGAAATAATAAAAACAATAATATATATAAAAGAATTAATAATTATTAGATAGATAAATAAATAAAAGAAAAAAATTATAATAATATAAATAACAAAAAATATCATTCTTATAAAATATAATATTATATATTATTATTTTTAAATAGAGATGAAAAATCATTTGACAAGGTAACTCTTTCTTTAGGTGGTAGTTCTTCTCGTAGTTTTGGTAAACAAGGTTATAATTTAAAGGTTAGAGGTAAAAAAGATTTATATGGACGTACTCAATTTAGACTTCGTCCTGATGCTCGTGAAGCTACTTTCTTAAGATCAAAATTAGTTTGTGATATGCATAATCGTTTAGGTCTTCCTTCTATTTCTGCTAATTATGCTCAACTTTATGTTAATGATGAATATATGGGTTTCTATATTTTATTAGATTCTATTAAATTATCATGGGTTGAATTTGAATATGGTGATAAAGATTCTACTACACTCTATCAATGTAAAAATATGAATAATAATTTAACTGTTAAAACTTCTTCTACTGGTTGTGTTAATGAAAATGAAGATGTTACTGATAATTCTGAATGGGTTGAATTATTAACTGCTTTAGATGCTGCTCAATCTGCTGAAGATATTGAAGATATTTTCGATGTAGATCAATTTTTAACTGAAATTGCTTATGAATATTTAGCTGGTTCTTGGGATCACTATCTTAACTTTGGTCATAACTTCTATATGTATAAACCAAAAGATGATAAATGGAAATTTTTATTATATGATTTTGATGGAGAAATTGGTCAAGATGTTTCTATGGGTGCTGGTGGTTTTGGATTTGGTCAACAACAAAGTACTAAAAAGAATACTGATTATCCATCATATTCATTTGAGGAATGGACTAAACAACGTCATCTTATTGATATTTTAATTTTAAATAATTCTACACGTTTTGATAATATTGTTAAAAAATTTGTTACAGATGTTTTTAACCCTGCTACACTTTTCCCTCATATTGATGAATTAAAAGAATTTATTAGACCATATGTTGAATTAGATAAAACACCAGATGAAAATGGTAAATATCCAGGTAAACTTAATGAAAGTGCTAATGATTATTCTTTAGCTCAATGGGATGCTAATTGTGAATATACAATGATTAGAAGTGCTCAAAATAGTAAAGCTTATGGTTTAAAACATTGGATTCTTTCTAAATATAGATATATTTGTAAAACTTATGATATGGAATGTGATGAAAAATATTTAGATGAAAATTATGAATACTCTATTGATGAAGAATTAGATATTTCTGGTGAAGAAGAAACCTTTGGTCCACCAGGAGGTCAAGGTGGTCAAGGTGGTTTCCCAGGTGGTCCAGGTGGTCAAGGTGATGCTCCAAATACCCCTCCAAAAGATAAAGATACTACTTCTCAAAAATACAAATGTTGGGTTGAACAATACGGATATCCATGTTGTAATGAAGAAAATAGTAAATTAGTTTATGATACTGATGAAGAAGGAGATTGGGGTTACGATTTTGAAAAAGGAGAATGGTGTGGTATAACCCCATACACAGAATATACTGATGATGAAGAATGTTGGTCCGAAGAATATGGATATAAATGTTGTAAAAATTGCTATGTATATGAAACCGATGATCTTGGAAAATGGGGTTATGATTTTGATAAAGAAGAATGGTGTGGTATTCAATCCTACTGTAAATCTAAATAGTTTATTAATACAAAAAAAAATAAAATAAAATAATATTTTAAAAATGAAATAATATTGAAATAATGATAATGTAATCTTATAAAAAAAATTATTTATTAATATATATACTTCTTTAAGCAATAAAAAAAAATAAATTTTATTATTTTAAAAAAAATACCTTAACAATCTATAATTAATATTTATTAATGTAAAATAAAATAAAAATAGTAATAAAATAAATTAAATTAAATTAAATTAAATTAAATAAAATAAAATAAAATAAAATAAAATAAAATAAAATAAAATAAAATAAAATAAAATAAAAAGTGAAATAAAATAAAAAGTGAAATAAAATAAAAAGTGAAATTAAATAAAAGTGAAATAAAATAAAAAGTGAAATTAAATAAAAGTGAAATAAAATAAAAAGTGAAAATAAAACATATAATAAAAATTTTTTTTATTTTCTTTTTCATTATTATAATAATATTAATTATTATATATTATTATTTATATTTAATTTAAATATATATAAATTTAAATTAAATATAAATAATTAAATAAAAAAAAAAGCTGTTAACATATGTTTTTTGCTATTATATAAAAATTTTTTTATAATTTTTATCTAATATTATATATTATTATTATATATAAATATTATTATATATAATAATAATATTTATACCAATTATAAATTATTTATATTCAATTTATTATTGTTTTTGATAGATGTTTAAATCTATTATTTATTGCCTTATTATTATTTGTACTTTTTTTTTAGTAGTAGTCTATTATTTTTAACTTGTTTATTAAAATTTTTATTAATATTGAAAAGAAAAAACATTTATTGAGATTATTTGTTTATACATTTTTTATGCTATTTATTTATTTATTTATTTATTAATTATTATAATAAAACATAATAACATTAAATATCATTAAATAAATTGTATTATTTATACTTTTTCATATTTAAATGAAAATAATAAAAAATTTTATACATATATTTTATTTTTTTGGTAGTGTAATTTTTTACCTTAGAGAAAATTTTAAAATATTAATAGATATTTTTATTATTATTAAAAGATCAGATTTTGTTATTACAATTATTATTATGATAATACTGATGAATAATGTTATTTTAATTTTTATTTTAATAATGATAATGACTATTACTTATATTCTTTTTATTACAAGAATCTTATTATATTGAATAATGATGTACCATATAAAAAAAAGAATTACATTTGTAAGAAAAGATATATATATATATCTTTTCTTACAAATGTAATTCTTTTTTTTTTTTTTTTTTATTTTTTACATTTTGTATATTTTTTAAATATTTTTTAATAAATTTCTTTTTTTTTAATTTTTATTTTATTTATTTGAAATATATGAAAATAGTATTATTATATATATTTTTTTATTTATGAAAATTTTATTAAATATATATATATATATAATATAATTATTTATAAACATCATTGTTATTATTTATTTATTATTAAAAATTATCATCTTCTTCTACATTAACTACAATACCGATAATGATTCACTTTTGAGAAATTAAATTTCATTTTTTAATTCGATTATATCTATTTGTGTACTTTTACTTTTCAAAGCTTTTCTATTATTTTCATTTATTAGATTATTATCAATATTATTATTGTCATAAATATTGTTATTATTACTATCATTGTTTTCTTTTTTTGGTTGTTTTTTTATACACTCATATATACCAAAAAATAAGAGAATAACAGAAAGAATAGCCATTATTAGAAAAACAAAATTAAAACCAAACATTTCCGGGTTTTCCTTTGTCTTTCCTATAGTATTTGCTACACCAGTCATAATAGAAACAAATAAAGCTGAGCCAATAGCACCACCTAAATTACGTATTGAATTTAAAAGTGCTGTAGCATCTGAAGTTTTCGTTTTTGGTATATTAGTCATACCCCAGGTTATCAAAGGTGTAAAAATCAAACCAAGAGCAAGACATCTAAAAGATTGAATAATAGCCACAATCCAAACACTTTTATTAATAGTGATAAAGAATAAACTCAAATTACTTGCAATTATTATTACAGAACTTATAAGAAATAAAAATTTTATTCCATATTTGTCATATATTTTACCAGCTATCGGACTAATCAATGCTAAGAGCAATGAACCTGGTAAAATAACTAGACCAGAAATGGTAGCTGATTTTCCTTTGAGCTGTTGAACATATATTGGAAAGATAATAGTGGAACCTAACAAAAATAGCTGTATTAAGACAATGGATATAATACTAATAGAAAGCATTGGATCTTTTAAAACTCGAATATCTAAGAAAGGAGTTTTTAAATGAAGTTGTCTCATTACAAATAATACTGTTGAGATAATACCTATAACTAGTACCGTTAATACTTGATGACTTACAAATTTGTATTTTCCCATATTACTGATTGCAAAAGTAATCCCACCGAAAGCCAAAGCACTCAGAAATAATGAGGCAATATCAAAAGATTTTTTTATTATGGGTAAAACGTTTTTAAAAATGAATAAAGCGGATATTAAAGAGAACCCCATGATAACAATAGAAACTACAAATATCATTCTCCAACTAATATAATCTACTAAAATTCCGGCCAATGTTGGTGCAATAATTGGTGAAAACCCAACAGATAACCCATACCAACCCATTACTGTACCTCTTTTTTCTGGTGGATAAATAGTTAAAATAATAACTTGACTCATAGCAGTTATTAAACCATTACCACAACCTTGAATAATTCTTCCTATCATCATTATCCAAAAATTTGGTGACAAAGCACATATAGTTAAACCGATGATAAAAAAAGATAGAGCTAAATAATACAACTTTTTTGTTTTTACACTAGAAATTAAATAAGCAGATAATGGAGTAATAATTGCAATAAATAATGAAAATCCACTTGTCAGCCATTGTCCAGTATTAAAATCTATTTTAAAATCATTCATAATAGGTGGTAAAGCAGTAGTTAATGCTGTAGTAAGCATAGATGATGCAATACAACTAATAATAAAATTAATTAGTATTAGTGTACGCCTTTTATCAGAAATTTTTTCTCCTTCATAGATGATATTATTAGTCATTTTAATATGTAATTTATAAAAAATTTTTATATTTTAAAAAAAAAAATTTTTTTGTTAAGTTTGAATTTTACAACTTTTTTTTTAAAATTTCATTAAAAATTAATTTATTTTTCCATAATATTTAAAATATTGATATGTATGTATTATTTATAAATGTTTATTCTTTTTTATTAATAAAAGTAAATTAGGATTGACCAATAATTTTTTTTATTATATTAGGCAGTAATTAATTTTCAATTTTAATTTAAAATTTCAAAAAATTATAATAAATAAAGTTTTAAAATTTTAGAAAAATAGTAGGAAAAATAGTAGGAAAAATAGTATGAAGATTATATTAAAAAAAGACGGAAAAATAGAAGGAATAATAATAATAATATATATTAGATTGTATTAATACAAAAAAAAAAATTTTGTATAAATATGTAGTAAATTTTTTTGAAAATTTCAAAACAAAACAACCAAATAAAAAATATTTTAATTAATAATAAAAAAAAATAATTATTAAAATAAAACAATAAAATAAAAAAGATTTCTATTTAATAATAAAAAAAAAAGTAACTATTAAAATAGAACATTAGAATAAAAAATTTTTATTTAATAAAAAAAAAAGTAATTAATAAAACAAAACAATAAAATAAAAAATAAAAAAAAGCAATTAAGTAAAATAATTTCTTACAATATTTATTTTTTTTTAAAAAGAAAAAAATGAATGAAAAAGAAACAAAAATTATTTCTCTTAATTCCAATACATTAGCTGATATTTCTCAAGTTGGGGGTAAAGGGTATTCTTTACTGAAATTAAATTCATTAAATTTAAATGTTCCTTCAGGAATTATACTTACTGTGGACTTTTTTGAAGATTGGATAAAAAAAATTAAAAATTCATCTTTATATAATGAATTTATTTTTCAGTTAAGTAAAAATAATAATGATTGCCAAGAGATATTAAATAATATTAAGGATTGGTGCTTAAATAATTTGACTTTGAGTTCAACTGATAAGCAAAATATCGAAAATTATCTTAAAAAATTATTTCCAGATGATTTTAATAAAATATTATATGCCGTACGTTCATCATCCCCAGAAGAAGATTTATCAGGAGCATCCTTTGCTGGAAACTACGAAACATATTTAGGAACTCGATTTGAATTACTTGAAGAATTTATTTTAAAGTCATTTATATCTTGTATTGATTATAGAGTATTTAAATATAAATTGGAAAAAGGTTTTGATGCTTCTGACATAAAAATTGCTATAGTTATCATGAAACAAATTAATTGTGATGTTTCTGGTGTAGGATTTTCGATAAATCCATTAAATAATGATTATGATGAAGTCGTAATTACTTCGAATTTTGGATTAGGAGAAAGTGTTGTTGGTGGTATTATCACCCCTGATGAATATATAATAAATAAAATATCTAAAACAATTATTAGTGAAAAATTAGGAAGTAAAGATAAAATTGTAAAATTGAATAAAAATAATGGTACCTCGGTTCTTAAACAAAATTGTGATAAACAAAAGGAATCTTCATTATCAAAAGAACAAATAATTGAAATTGTTGAAAAAATTATAGATATTGAAAATAATTATGATACTCCTATTGATATTGAATTTGGTATAGAAAATAGTATTTTATATATACTTCAAGCAAGACCTATTACTACCTATAATAAAATACCAGAAGAATTTTTAACTAAACCAAACGAAAAAAGACAACTTTATTTTGATGTAACTGTAGGTGTTCAAGGATTTGAAGAACCCATGACTACATTAGGTGCAGATGTGATAAAATTAATTATTCATACTGCTGCAGAGCTTATACCAGGTATTGAAAATATTGATAATTTAAAGGAATGTGTATTTGATGGTATTGGAGGAAAATTATTAGTAAATTTTTCCAATGTAATGACCAAAGTTAAAGTTGAAACAATTATAAATTATGCATCTAATATAAATAGTTTACTTAAAGAAACATTAACGAATTATGGTAAAGAATATAAAAATGAAAAAGTGTGTGAAGCATTAAGCATAAATATATTTGGTTTGATTTTAAGAATTCCAATTAAAAGAATTATTTTTCCAAAATTTTTTGCTAAATCATCAAAAGAAAATCTTGAATTTCATATGAACCAATTTATTACATTAACTAAAAAAAATGTTCAAAAAGATTTGGAAAGAAAGGTACCAATATCAATAACATTTGAATATCTTATTAATGACTTAATTGTACATTTTAGAAATTATCTTATTCCAGTATTAGCTAACGGAATGATTGGATATTTTAAGCTTAATAATTTATTTAAGGAATATATTAAAGATAATTCTGAATTAAGAGAAGATTTTAATAATTTAATCAAATGCTTCCCATTTGTCACAGTTTTAATGGGATTGGATTTATATAAATTATCTACATATTTAGATAAAGAGAAATATATGAATAAAAGTCAAGATGAATTTTATCAAGATTTTTTAGATAAAAAATTCCCAGAAAAATTTTATATTGAATATGAAACATTTATGAAAAAGTATGGTTTCAGAGGAGAAAGAGAATTAGATATTTTTAATAAAAGATATCATGAAGATCCAAGAACCATCCTTGATCAAATATATTCTTCAGTTTTAAAATACGATGAAAATAATAATCCTCAACTTGATTTTGATAAGACAAATGAAAAAAGACCAGAAATTTATAAAAAACTCCGTAAATTTGCTAAAGAAAAAGGTTTCAGTACTAAGTTAGAAAAGGCTTATTTCTTAACAGTAAACTTTTTCCAATATAGAGAATCCCATAAATATTATATTGTTTTCATTATAGGAATTATGAGAGAATTAATATTAAAGAGAGCTGAAATTTTATTAAAAAAAGAATTAATTGATGATATAAATGATATTTTTAAATTAAGAATGAAAACTTTAAGTAATATTTTACAAAATGTAGATGCCTATACTAAAGAAGATATTTATGCAAAAATCCAAGAAGATAATAAGTATAGAGAAATTATTACCACTTGGAAAAGACAACCAGTTATCTTTGATTCTAGAGGAAGAATTTTTTCTCATGAAAGAAAAGGATCTTCAAAAAAAAATCAATTAATTGGGGATTCTGTTAGTTATGGTAAAGTAAGAGGAAAAGCCAAAGTTTTAAAATCATTAAATGAAAAAAAATTTATTCCAGGTGAAATTTTAGTTACCAAGGCTACTGATCCAGGTTGGACACCATTAATTATTAATTGTGGAGGAATTATCTTAGAAGTTGGAGGAATGCTTCAACATGGAGCATTAGTAAGTAGAGAATTTAATAAACCTTGTGTTGTTGGAATAGATAACGTTACAGAAATAATTAAAGATGGTGAAGAAATTGAAGTAGATGCAATTAATGGTATTGTTACTTTATTGGAAAGAGAAGAATGAATGAATGAATGAATAAATAAATAAATAAATAAATAAATAAATAAATAAATAAATAAATAAATAAATAAATAAATAAATAAATATATATATATATATATATAAATTTTAATATAAAAAGAAAAATAAAAAAAAAAAAATAATAATATTATTATTACTATTATCATAATAAATATGTTTAAATTTTTCCTATTGATATGTAATTAATATTTTTTTCTAAAAAAAAATTATTAATAACATTATTCATCGCATAATTTTTAGGATATGAAAATTTTATTTTTTAAAAAAAAAAAAAAAAAAAGTTCAATTACTCTTTTATTACAAAGTAATATTAAAAATTTTTTTTGAACTTAATACTATTATTTTATTATAATCTATTATGAAATAAAATATTATAAAATAATTGTAAAAATGTTTTATTATAAATAAAGTTTATGTAAATACAAAGAATTTATTAATAAATTAAATACTATATAACTATATACATTATGACGTATTATTATATATTATGTTTACTTGATATATAATTATATATTATATTATTAAATAACATAATATATAAATATTCAAATTATTTTTTTTTTTAAGTACATTTAAAAAAAATCTTTTATAACAAATTGTTTTGTGTTATTTTGAACTGAGTTTTCAGCTTCCTTTAACATTTCACGATAATTTTTTAAATATGGGTTAATTGCCAAATAGAATTTAGAATATTCATCTAATAAACTTTCATAATATTTCGCTGTTTGATAATCTTCCTCATTTCCTTCATTAACATAAAATAGCATATAAATAATTCCTATTTCATAAAAACAACATACAGTAAGATAATTCATAATCATATTTTTATTATTTAAATATTGAAGTAATTTTTTAATTTTTTTATGAACTATCTTTGATAAATAATAACATTCTTTTAATAAGGTTACTGAATTATCTTGTATAGATTCTGTTTCGCTTTCTTCGTCAAGTTTTATATATCTTTGAATTATATCATAATTAATATGTATTTTATCATTACAAGGATTAAAAATATTATCATTATTTGATTCTTCCATATTATCATGTTCATTTTCCATTTCATAAAATTGATTACTTGAAGATATATCTTCATCCGAAGATATATAATAATTATTATTGTCATCATTATCATTCAATATAAAAAATTGTGAAAAATCTAATTTATTATCATGATGATCAAGAAAAGAATTATCTTTATTAAAATCATTTATGTTATAATCATTATTTAAATTAGTTAGATCATGGTTTAAATAAATTTGATTATCATATATTTTTTCATATTCATTATTATTAATACTACGAGTGTTATTCGAAAGTTTATTGTATATATTATTCAATAATTTATCACTAAATTTTTGGTTTACATCATTATTTGATTCTGACTTCTCATTTTCATTCTTATTAAAATATGAATCTAATATTTTATATCTTTTAGCATCAATATCTTTATTACTATCATTTGAATTTGTCTGATTGTATGTACGCTTTAAATTATTATTATCATTAACTAAACTATTAGAATGAGAACTTTGATTATCTTCTTCAAAATTTTTATAAGCATTTTTTAAATTATAGTCAATTTTTGCAAGTTTAAATTTATTAAATTTTATATATAAAAAATTGTTATATATAAAAAATTCAGGTATATGTTGAATTTTTTCTTTAGCAGTAAATGTATCATATTCATTTGATAAATCTAACTTGGAATTATCTATTTAAAAATTATTTATTATTTAAAAAAAAAAAAAAGAATGATAATATAATTAAAAAAAATGTTATACAAATGTTAGTATAAAAATAAAAATATTTAGAATATTAATATAATATAATATAATATAATATAATATAATAAAGTATTTTAAAAAGACAAAGAAAATATTTATAATAAATTTTGGATATTACCTTCATAAAATGTAAACTTTTTATCATTAGATCTTATTTCATGTTTCTTTTTAAGAAAATCAAAACAATATCTTAATAAATAATCAGAAAACTTTAGCTCGTTCCCTTTATATTTAATAAAATTATATCCTATGTCGCCATAAACATTCAAATCATTTTCATCTGGCAATTTTTGATCAAATTTTTTTGTAATTAATGTTGATTTTCGTCTATAAAATAATATTTTTAAAAATGTAAAAAATATATCAAATTGACTATTAGTAACAATATCATATATATCCTCATCTTCAGCATTGTAATTATAATTAAATTCAGGTTCTAATATTTCTAACCAATGCTCAATTTTTTCATATAAATCATTTGTTTTAATATTATTTAAACGAATTTCTCTAATGTAAAGAATAATATTATGAAATATTTTACTCAATATTAAAGTCTTTACTAATGTTAAAGCATTTTTCGTAATTTCCAATTGAGATAAAAAAGAAATAATATATTCTGAATCTAGCATATTATAATAATCATATCGATATGACCGACCAGTCATAATACTATATAAAATATCCATGCTTATATTATACCAAAATGTAATTTTTCTTTCATTGTTGTATAATTTATTTAAACTTTTATTTTCTTTATATAAATGTAATATATATGAAAGTCTTAATGCATTTCCAATAATTATCCAACCAGTATTTGTTCCTGGTACTTTAGACATCGATATGTACACATTTTTAATGATTAAATAAAAGGATGTATATAAATGTCATTAAATAAATTATTATGTTAATATAAAGATAAATAAATAAATAAATAAATAATAAATAATAAATAAATAAGTAAATATTATGTATATACTTTACAACAATTTGATATAATAGTATAGGTTTGTATTAATTGATAGTCAATACCAAAATTAAATTCAATAATACTATAATATGCCATTTTATAATATCTCATAGCCTGTTTAATATCTGGTTTAGGTTTAAATAAATATGCTGCTGTGTATACAGCTAAAAGTAATGCAGGTAAAATTGTTTTATTTCGTACATGTTGCATAAAAATAGTTTTATCTAAAATAGGTATATAAACGTGGGCATAACGAAAATAAAGTTTAATTAATTCTATATCAATTTCAATATAATGATATTTTAAAATTTCAGAATTATTATATATTATTGCTGTTCCAACTTTTGTTTTCTCTGAATTTTTAAAAATAATAACGTCTTCTTTTTTAAGAATTAATAATCTTGATTTAATATTTTCTTTAAGAACTTTTAAATTTATTGGTTTTACATTTTGTTGAATCAATTCATCTTGATTTTCATTTTTATTATTAATATACTTTTTTAATATATTATTATTAAATAAAGATTCATTATTTTTTGCTAGTAAAACGATATCTTTATCAGATATTAAATTTTTAGTAATGAGTTCATCTATTTTTTTTGGAATTTCATCATTTAAAATTTTTTCAATATATCCAATCTTTGGTCCTTATCATAATAATTATTATATATACATACAATAAGATAATTTTTTTAAAAAGGAAAAAATAAAAAAAAAAAAAAAAAATGAAGAAAATAATATCAAATTAATAAACAAATTGAGTAATTAGCATGATATGAGTATATATTAAAATTCATAAATTATGATAAATGTTAAAAATTTTCTTTTAATATATATATATATATACCTCTCTTTTTAATTACTGGTAAATAAATACAATTTATGTTTAATTTATAACAATTTTCACATTTTGGCTTAGTTCCTGAACATTTTATTCTCCTTTTTCGACAGCTTTAATAAAAAAAGAAAAAAAAATTAATATTTCATATTTATTTTTTAGTGTAAATATAAAACAATTATTATTTTTTTTTTTTTTATTGAAATGCAATTAAAATTTATATTATAAATGAATAAATTTCTTTTAAATTAATTTAAATTAAAATTTTTGTAAATAATTTACAAAGATCTTAAATCATTTATAATATAAATTTTATATTGTATTTCAATAATTATATAATTTTAAAACATACTATTCGCAAGCATGAGAAACTTTACTTCGATTTTTTTTATTACATGATTTATCCATTTATAAATAGCATTATACTGTGTTTTAATATTATTTAATTTTTCATTAACATAATTTTTAAACTTATTTTATATTAAAATTTAAAAAAAATCTATTTTATATTAAAATTTATTTTATATTAAAAATTTTCAATTAAATTAAATTATTTAATAATCTACAAGTAAAAAAAAAAAATTATTATTGAAAGTAGAATTAAGTACATGATTATGATAAAAATTTTCAATACTAAAATTATATTATAAATTTTTAAAATAATATAAAAAAAATAAAATAAAAAATTAAGATAAAAAAAAAAAAAAAAGCAATAACAATAATATATATATATATATAAACAATAATTTATTTTGTTAAGAATGAGTTTACATAATTTTTATTTTTTATTTTTTATTTTTTATTTTTTATTTTTTATTTTTTATTTTTTATTGTTCTAATTTTTATATATACAAATTAATTTAAAAAGATCCTTTTGGACAAAATAGGATAGAATTATTAGAAAATGCTTCATAGGCATCCATTTTAGCGTATTCATACATTTTAGAAAAATATACTGATACATGTGGGTAATAATGATATACATTTTTAATTTGATCATGAAAATATTCAATATCTTTTTTGACTTTTTCTTCTTTAAAATTTGCATAAACTAACATATAAAATAAACCAATATTGTAAAATGCAAAACATAAATAACATGGATATATAATTCGTGATGGATCCATTTGCTCATTTATTTCAAATAAAACATTTTTTGAAAGTTCAACAGTATCATAACAAACATTATAACAACTTTCATAATCTATATCATTTACAAGTGGAGGTATATTTAAAAATAAAGAATCAACATTATTGTCATCATTATCATCATTATAAACGTTATCAACAATATCAATTTCATCGTAACGTTTATAGTTAAAGCAAGTACATGGTATATTTTCTAAAATAGAAAAATAACGATATTTGCTATTAAAATATTCAGCATTAAATTCTTTTTCTGAATGATGACTTGAATTTGTTGTTTTAATTTCATTTTTATTTATAGGTATATTTAGATTTTCATTAATTAGGATATCATTATTATGATTTATATTTAAATTCTTATTAGTGTTAATATTATTTTTCATTGGAGTTTTTCTAATTTTGATATATTTATTAGAAGGAAATAATCGTTTTTGATATACAAAAGGAGACAATTCCATATTAAATAATATTAATTTTGCTGTAAAAAATATCAAATAAATATAAAGTTGATAGCCGTTTACATTATTATTTTTAAATTTACTTTCTTGAAAATTATTAAAATCTTTTTTTAAATGTTTCCGAATAGATTCTTGTTCTTCCATTAAATTTAAAAATTCCTTATTGTTAAATATTCCTTCTCTTCGATTTTTAGCATGATTTATTACTTTTGCTATATAATTTGTAATAACTATAAATTTTATAGAATACTCACTTGGAGGATATTTTTCCATTAACATACGATCCGTTACACTTTGAGGTAACGGTTGATCCAACCAAATTATATGTTCTAAATTATTGCATGTAAAATTTAATAATGTGTCTATACTTATACTTAACCATATAGAATTAACTCGTTCATAATAAAATAAATTATTTTTATCTTGTTTACAATCATCATTTAGATTTAATACTTTAACTAATCTTAATGTGATTCCAGATAACATATAATTAAGATATAGACCTGGGACTATTATATTATTATTAATATATTAAATTATTTTTAATTAAAAATTATATAAAATAAATATAATATTTAATATATATTATAAAAAAAAATAAAATATATATATATATATAAATTATTATGTATTATTGTGATTAATTAAATAATATAATATATATTTATTTATCTTTCTTACGTATATTAGATAATATAAATGCTGTTTGTAAATTCTGAATATCATATTTTTGAATATTTCCTAATAAACTTCTAACTGACATGACATAATAAAATCTTGATTTAATTTTATTTTGATTTGGACGGAATAAATATGCTCCTGAATAAATAGCAAACAGTAATCCAGGAGATAATGATTTCTGTTGAATTCGAAGTAAAATCACACTTGGATAAATAATTGGTGTTATATTATAAGCATATTTAAAAAAATCAGTAATTAAATTAAAATTTATGTGAAGTAAATCTTTTTTAGAACCAGGAGTATATTCAATCATAACATTTTTAATTTTTTTATAATCTTCAGTATTAACTGTTTTTAAAGGATTCCATTCTTTTTCATTATCAAAATTACGTAGTGAAAAAATTTCATGTAAATTATTTAAATATTCATGATTAATTTCTTCTTTTTTTAAATATTTTAAATATAAAGTTGATATATTATTTATTATATCAGTCGCTGATCCTGAAGTCATCTTTTTATTAATAAATTTTACATTAATTATTGTTGAATCCAAAATATTATTTTCATACTTGTTTTTTAATAATTTATTATCAGAGTTAAGATTGTCATCAGAATCAAAATCAAAATTAAAATCTGAATCGTATTCTAAATCAGCATCTCCATTATTATTTTTATTATTATTTTTATTATTAACATTTATTGTATTAAAAGTAATGTCATTAGAATTGGAATTAGTTTCTTTTTTATTATCAACTACAATCTCTTCATTTTTTATTTCACATTGAATATTTGATTTTGTTAATATTTTAACAACCTCAGCATTAACTTTATCATTTATAAAACCAACTTTTGGACCTATAATTAATAATATAAATATAAATTTATTTATATATTTATTATAAAATTATATAATAAATTATCAGTAAATAAAAAACGAATTATAATTTATTATAAAAATAAGTTTATTATGAATATAAAAAATGCCTTATTACCTTTCTTCACTTTTTTCTCCACAGTTATTGGTTCTTCTTGATAATTATTACTCGAATCATCATATAAATTATTTATATTTCTTTTTTTATTATTTCTTTATTAATAAAAAACAACATTTATTAATTATAATTTTTATATATACATTTTATAAATATAAATATATATATAATATAAAAGAAATGAAATAAAATATAATAAAATAAAACAAAAATAAAATATTATTATTACTATTTTATTTATTTCTTTTGGTATTTAAATTATTATTAATTATTATTAAATTAACAATAACATTTACATGGAATCAATTAAATTATTTGAATCAGTTATATTCTGAAATGTTTTTTCCATTTTTATAAATAAAATTAAAAAATAAAAAATTTAATAATTTTGAGTTTTTATAATTTATATTTTTTTAAAATATTTAAAAACTGGTTATTTTTGTATCTACAAATTTTTAATAATAATAGTATTTAATTATTATTATTTAATAAATTTTATATACTAAATAAATAATAAATAAATAAATAATAAATAAGTAAATAAATAAATAAATAATAATAATAATAATGATAATAAATAATAAATAATAAATAATAAATAATAAATAATAATAATAATAATAATGATAATGATAATGATAATAATAATAATAATAATAATAAATAAATAAATAATAATCAATAATAATAATAATAATAATAATGATAATGATAATAATAATAATAATAATAATAATAATAATTATCTATGTAAACATAATAAAGTTTTTTTTAAAAAAAATATTACTATATGATATACAAACAATCCACGTTATCTATTTTTAATGTGTGTATATATTTATTAATTTAATGTATACACACATTAAAAATAGATAATGTGGATTATTTGTATATCATAAATAATTATGTAAATGTTAGTGTTAATTTAATAATAATTTATAATATTTTAAATCTAAAGAAATAAATAAAACTAAAAATTGTAATAATAATATTTTATATTATTTTATTTTATTTTTATAAATTACAAATTTTATATTTTTTAATATTATTATTAACAATAATTAATAATTATAATAATAACAAATAATATGTAATTACATAATTTTCTTATTAAATAAATAGATATCTATGATAATAATTAAATAATAAATAGAATGAATTAAATAATAAATAGAATGTAACTTCTTATTATATGAATAATAAAAATAAATAATTAATATTAATAATAAAAAATAATAATTTTTAACTTATTAACCCTTTAATTAAATGTTAAAACAATAGTGTGACTGAATCAAATAGTCAAATAATGAAATAAAAATTTTTAAAAAAACTTTTTTTTCTAAAAATAACAATAATAATAATACTCTACGATATATATATATATATATATTTTTTTTTACAAATTTTCTTAAATTACTTTATGAAATACATTAAAAAGAATAGGAAAAATAGAAAAAAAAAAAAGACACAAAATAAATAATTTAAAAAAAGACACAAAGTACAATAAAATATATTTTAATAATTAATTTATTTTTTATTAATTTTTTAATATTTAATTAACAATTTTTAATTTAATTTTCTTTTTTTTTATTAGTTATATTATGTTACACAAATATTATTTATGTCAAACTTTATTAATATGAAAAAAATTACAAAAATTTAATAATTAAATTTTTGTATTATTAAATTGTGGCGTATACATTATATGGAAAAAAAAAAAAAAAAAAAAAAACATTTTGACACATTTTAATATTACATCACAGATTCAAATATTAAAAAAATGTATACAAACAGAATATATATTAATATATTTATTTTATACATATTAATTTGTATATAAATATATTGTTTGTTTATATTCTATTCATTTATTTATTTTAATATAAATTATAAAAGTTTAATTTTTTTCTATTTTATACAAACTTTTTTTATTTTAACAAGTTACAATAAATAAATATTGAAAATAAATAATAATAATAATAATAATAATAATAATAATAATAATAATAAGAATAAATAATAATAGTTTTAATAGTTTTAATAGTTTAAATAATAATAATAATAATAATAATAATAATAATGAAGTTGAATATAATAAAAGATGTTTAATATTTTTTTTTGTTTTATGATAAAATTTTCATATTGTATGAAAAAAAAATTTTTTTTTTTAATGTAACACAACTTTTTTTTTTTCCAGTTATTAAATTATTAAATTATTAAATTATTACTTTTATTAAATTATTACTTTTATTAATATAAAATATAAAATAAAAAATATAAAATATATATATATAAATATAAATATAAATATAAATATAAATATATAAAAATAAATATTTTTATATATTTATTATTATTTATTTAATAATAAGACAGGAAAAAATATAAATAAGATTATTTTTTACTTTTTTTTTTTTTTTTTGTTCATCAAACTTTTTATAAAAATAAATAATAATATTAATTAGAAATTAATATTATAATTTAGTAAAACATAAAATAAAAAAAAAAAATGTTAAAAAGAACAATAGAATTATTAGTCCTATTATTATATGGTAATTAATAAAAAATAGAAAAAAAAGTGGTCTTTTTTGTTCATTAATTCTATAATATAATATATTATAGGATATTATTACATTATTACTTTTCTCTTTTAATTATTTTTATTATAAAGAATGATTTATTACTATCATATTATTTTTATTAACATAAAATATATTTATCTTATATATATTAATAAATTAAAAATATTAAATAATAATAATAATAATAATAATAATAATAATAATAAAGCTACTTGTATTGTAGCTTATAGTAGTTTTATTGGAGAGAATAAAAAGCGTCCTGAATTATTTGAATTAACTGATAATGAACTTGCTATATTCAAAATTACTTTATCTGAAAATGATGCCGCTTTATTAAAAGAAAAAGGGGGACTTGGTAATGTTATGGGTGAAGATATAGATAATGAGTTTAAAACTAAAAAAGCTTCTTTAGTTGTTAGTATTAAAGAGTAAATGTCAAAAATTCAAAATAAAAAAAAAATAAGTAAATTGTTAAAAAATATTAATAATATTCTTTTATATATATTGGATATTTTTATATATTTTGTAATAACTAAATAACTATTAATATTTATTAATTTATATATTTATAATTTAATATTTATATTTTTTTTACATATATTTATATATTTATATATTTTTATATTTATATATTTATATATTTTTTATATACATTTTATATTTATATTTATATTTATATTTATATATTTATATTTAAATATTTAATATTCTATGTTTTTTTTATATATATATATTTTTATATTATATATATATTTATAATAATTATTATTGTTATTATTATTATTATTATTATTATTATTAATTCAACAGTACTGATAAATCATTTAATAAAGTTACTTTATCTATTGGAGGTACTTCTTCTCGTGAATTTGGTAAACAAGGTTATAATGTTAAAATTCGTGGTGGTGAAAATTTATATGGTCGTACACAACTTAGACTTCGTCCAGATGTTCGTGATGCTTCATTTCTTAGATCAAAATTAGTTTGTGATATTCATAATCGTTTAGGTGTACCTTCTATCTCTGCTAATTATGCTCTCCTTTATATCAATGAGGAATATATGGGTGTTTATGTTTTAATGGATGCCATTAATTTATCATGGATAGAATTTGAATATGGAGATAAAGATACTACTACTTTATATCAATGTAAAAATACTAAACAAAATTTAACTCTTGAAGCTTCTAGTACTGGTTGTGAAAATAAAAATGAAGATGTTACTGATAATTCAGAATGGATTAAATTTTTAACTGCTTTAGATAAGGCTAATTCTATGGAAGATATTGATGATATTTTAGATGTTGATCTTTTCTTAACAGAAATAGCTTTTGAATATTTAGTTGGATCTTATGATCATTTCACTAATTTTGGACATAATTTTTATTTATATAAACCAAAGAATGATAAATGGAAAATTATATTATATGATTTTGATAGTGAATTTGGTCAAGAAGTTGCTATGGGTTATAATAGAGTTAGAAAAGAACAAAATATTACTAGTTCAGAATATTATGCTTATTCTGTAGAACAAACTGTAAGAAGTGTACAACGTCCACTTCTTGATGTTTTAATTTTCAATAATTCTACTCGTTTTGATAATATACTTAAAAATTATATTACTAAAGTTTTTAATCCTGCTACTCTTTTCCCACATATTGATGAATTAAAAGAATATATAAGACCTTATGTAGAATTAGATAAAACTCCAAATGAAAATGGTAAATATCCAGGTAAACTTAATGAAGCTTCAGATGACCTTTCTTTAGCTGAATGGGATGCTAATTGTGAATTTACTAATATTAGAAGTATTCATAGTTCTAAAGCATATGGTTTAAAATATTGGATTCTTCAAAAATATAGATATGTTTGTAAAACTTATAATATGACTTGTGATCCTATTTACATGGATGAAAATTATAAATATACTATAGATAAAGAAGTTGAATTACCAGGTGATGATATTTATGTTGGTGGCGGTCCAGGCGGTCCAGGCGGTCCAGGAGGTCCAGGAGGTCCAGGTGGTCCAGATGCTCCAGGTAGTTCAGATAATTCAGGTAATCCAATGGATTCAAATACTATTTCTATTACTAATACTCCAACATCAACTGTTACTATTCCTATAACTACAACTACAACTACTACTACATCTAAATCAGAAACTTCATTATCCATAATTAATTGTATTGCTGAATTAATTGGTTATAAATGTTGTTCACCAAATAATACTAAAGTATATGCACATGATGAAAATGGTGATTGGGGTTATGATTTTAAAAAAGGAGAATGGTGTGGTCTTACTCCATATGTTGATAATGATAAAGCTGAAACTTGTTGGTCTGAAATTTTTGGTTATTCATGTTGTAAAGGATGTACTATTTATGAAGTTGATAATGATGGTTCATGGGGTTATGAAAATGGAGAATGGTGTGGTATTCAATCCTATTGTTCTAAATAATAAAAAATATCATTTTTTTTATCATTTATTTATTTATTTATTTATATCTTTCATAAGAATATATTTCCTTTCTATCCTTTTTTTTAAAAAAAAGTTTTAAAAGGAAATTATAAAAAAAAACATTTACAAAAAATCAAAAAAAAAAAAAAAAAGAAAAAAAGAAAATCAAAAAAAAAAAAAAAAAAAATAGAAAAAATAATAAAATAAAAAAATATTTGTATATAAATAAATCTAATTAAAATAATAATATTAAAATATTATATAACAAAGTTTTTAATAATAAATAGAATAAATTTATTATAAAAATTATAAAAACAAAATAGATTAAGTTTTTTTATTAAAAAAATAGAATAAGTTTTATTAATAAAAAAAAAATAGAATATCTTTTATTATTAAAAAAAAATAAATAGATAAAAAGAATAAGTTTTATTATTAAAAAAAATAGAATATCTTTTATTATTAAAAAAAATAAATAGATAAAAAGAACAAGTTTAATTATTAAAAAAATAGAATATCTTTTATTATTAAAAAAAAAAATAAATAGATAAAAAGAACAAGCTTTATTATTAAAAAAATAATCATTGATAAAAAATTATTTAATTTTTTAATAATTGCTTGTTTTTTTTTTTTTTGTCTTTCATTATTTTATAAATATTATTTGATATAATATTTTATTGCAATAATGAAAAAATAATTTAAAAATAAAATAAAGTTTAAAATAAAGAAAATTACATTAAAAAAGAACAAAAAAAAAAAATAATAAAAATAAAAATATAATATTTAATTATTTAATTATTTAATTATTTAATTCATTAATTAAATAATTAAATAAATATAAAGCAATGTGTACAATGTGTATTATAATATTTATATAATATTAAAAAAAAGAAGTTATTAAACAATTAAAAATTCAGGAAACTTATAAAATTGGTTGAAGTAGAATTATAAAATTTTTATTTATTTTATTTTTTTAATATTAACACATTAGTAATTAATATCATAATATACTTTATATATATAAATAATTTTATTTTTAATTTGTTATGAATTTATTTTTCTTTTACACATTCTGTAAAAAAAAAAAATTAATTTTCCATCAAAAAATTAATTTTACATTAAAAAATAAAACCTTAATATAAAGTTAATTAGAGATCAATTATCAATTAACTTTAATAATTAATAATATGATTATAAATCATAAAATTAAATAATAAAATAATAAAAATTAATATAGATAAAATTATATAATCATAAAAAGTTTAATAATTTAAACATAATTTATTCTCCGTGATTTACCTTACCATTTAATTACATTATTAAAATATTATTAATATATAACTACCTATATAAGATTAATTACTTAACTTCTTAACATAAAAGTGGTTCTAAAATAAAAATTATTTTATATATGAAAATTTAATATTACGTAATTTTAAAAAATTTATAGATATATATAAAAAATAATCATTTATGGATAATAAAATGTAAATGTTTTATAAAAATTTATAATATAGTTTAAATGTAAAAAAAAAAAAAAAAAAAATATTTAAAATTATATTAAATATTATATACAAATATTACAAAATATATATATATTTATCTTTATATAATATCATTTATAGAATAATGAAATATTTATATTAAAAATTGTTATTATAAATATATCACCCATTATATGATAAAGAAAAATGTATTATAAAAGATATATATTTAATAAATATGTATTCATATATTTATATTTATTTATATTTAAAATATGTTATTGTTTAAACAATAATAATGATAAACCTACAAAATTTTCAATGGATACTTATGGAGAAAATGGTGAATATTTAACAAGATATCATTTAAATTTTAATTATGATACATATTTATTTGATGAATATGACCTTTTAACAAGTTTGTAAGTTATTAAGAATTATTTTTTTTTTTTTTTTTAATTAAAAAAATTAATAATAATTTATTTTTATTCATCATTAATTAACAATATTATATTTTCAATATAATAAATAAAAAAAAATTTTTTTGTATAAATGTAGATCAGGTATACAAGTTTCAATAATATGTAATGATGATGATATTGATAATGATAATATTGAAAAACATACCATTTTATATTGGGGAATAGCAACAACTGCTTTTTTTTCTGCATCAACACCATATGTTCATGCCTTTCCAGTTTGGTATATAAATCAGAAAAAAAAAGGGAAAATATTTTGTCTTAGAATAGATGCTGTTGGATGGTAAATTAAATTAAAATAAAATAAAATTTTAGATAATAGATAGATAAATAAATAAATAGATAAATAAATGGATAGATGAATAAATAGATAGATAAATAAATGGATAGATGAATAAATAAATAGATAAATAAATGGATAGATGATAAATAAATAGATAAATAAATGGAAAGATGAATAAATATAAATATAATGGTTAAATTGTTAATGAAAAAATATCAACTTTACTATTTTTTTTTTTTTTCGTTTTCAAAAAGGTTTGATAATGCAAATGCCAAAATTTGTGTAGATGATGAACCTTGTCCTGATTTAATTAGTCTCGGAACAACACAGGTTTAAAAATATTCTTGATAATTCTAATAAATTTATAATTATTAACTAATAAATTTAATATAATATATATATATTTGTTTTAACATACTCTATTTTTTATTATTACTTTTATTATTACTTTTTTATTTTTATTATTATTTTGGTATATAATCATTTATAAGTTAACCTTAAGATCTAATAAAAATGAAACTGTAGAACTTAAGAATTTTTTTAAACAATATGCTAATATAAAAGAAATATCATTTGAAAGTATGATAAATAAATATTCATATTATGATTGTAAGTTAAAAAATATTATATAAAATGTATTAATAAAAAATAAAAAAATTAGTTATTAATTTCATATCAAATAATATATTTATTTATTTATTTATTTATTTATTTATTTATTTATTTATTTAATTATAAGACCATTCGGATAATCAATGGTTAGCTATACCATTACAAGCAGATTTTAGAGTTTTTAAATTTAATATAACAACTTTTGATGAATGTATAAATAAAGGATATGATCTTCATTATCCACCTGTAATTTTATTATATTATAATAATAATAATAATAATAATAAAATTTTTCATTTATATAATACTAAATTATCATATATAATTCATATATATATTAATATTTATTTGTTGATTTGTTTATATAAAGCCTTTAAGTAATTATTGGTAAATTTTTTAAATATTTTTTATATAAATATAAATATACATATAAATTATGAAAATATATAAATATATATATAAATTATGAAAATATATAAATATATATATAAATTATTATAATAAACAATAAATATAATTACTTATCTATTATTATTATTATTATTATTATTATTTTCTTTAATCTTAGGGGATCAGATTATACGGAAACTGTAATTTTTATTTCAATTTATAATTCAAAATATATATATAATTTTTTTCTTTTACAATTATTATTTTAAATGAAATAAATTCTAATTATTGAATATTGAATATTGAATAAAATAATATAAATAAATAAATAAATAAATAAATAAATAAATAAATAAAAAAAATAAAAACAAATAAATAGTGGACATGGGAAAAAGCATTTGAATATGCAAAAATTATAAAAGAATGTACAGGAAAACCAGGATTAAGATTATATAATAAACATGGAGAAGGTAATATTTATCTATAAATACTTTTTTTTTTTTTAAATATTTATATATATTTATATGTAAATGAATTATATATATAATGATAGTGATAATGTTAATATATATATATATGAACGATAATGATAATGATAATATATATATATATAAACATGTATAATAATTTATTAATTATATATTTAAATATATTATTTTAAAATAAGATACAAAATTTCTAATAACACTTTGTCAGTCTCTTAAAATTCCTATATTTACTGAAGATCCTGAATTAAATATTAAACAGTGTGGTTTAAGAAGTAGTGATGAAAATATACAAAAATTATCTATATTAAAAGAAATAACGGAAAATGGATATGTACATAAAAATATATATATACTATTATAAAAAATAAAAATTAAAAAAAAAAAATAAATAAATAAATTAAAATTTATAAAATAATTTTTTATTTTTATGTTACATACTAATATTAATTTACAAAAAGATTGATACTTGGTTAGATGAAGTTCAAATAGAGAAATGGAAAAATCAAACATATCCTACATCAGTTGCTGAACAACCTACTTTTACTTATGATGAAATTAAAATTTTAGATAATACTAGTGTTAATGGAATGTTTTATGATGTTGTTTTCAGTTTTGTATGTTTTTAAAATAGTATTTAAAAAATTATTATATGTATATATCTTTTTTTTTTTTTTTGACATATTAACAATAATAATAATATTATATATATGTTAATATCATTTTTTTTTACAACCTTCAAGCCTATACCCGAAATTAAATTATGTGTAAATATAAAATAATATAATATACTTATTCTATTTATTATCATAAAATTTAATTATTATCAATAATTTATAATTGAATTTAATTATATTTTTATTAATATAAAATTTAACATTAGTATGTCCCTGGAGGATCAACATGTAATATAAATATAAATAAAATAAAAAATATAATATAAATTAATATAATATTAATATTAATATATTAATATTTCAGATCTTGGTGGTGTAGGTATTATTTAAAATTAAAACTATCATATATACTATATTAAATATATATTTAAAAAAAAATAAAAATTGATAATAATAAATTAATAAAAAAAAAAAAAAAAAAACTTCCTTTTTTTAATATTATATATTTTTATAAAGGTATGGTAATTTCAAAAGAATCACAATATATAAATGAACTTTTTGAATTTATTGAAATCTTAATAGATGAAGATCTACCATATTTTGGTGAATTAAATGTATCTGTAACGGTAAGATTTCAAAATTTAATATAAAAAAAAAAGTATATATATATGTGTGTGTATATATATATTAATTTTAATATTTTAATTAGTTTATCATCAGTTATTCATCATAATTAATTAATAAAAAATTATTATTAATTATTATTATTTTTATTTTATGATATTAGCCATTTGAAAATGTTCATGGGCATATGTATTTATCATCATATATATATATTATATATATAAAAAAATATAAAATTAATAATATGAATGGAATATTATACCTATCTATATATATTTATATTTATATATATTTAATATTTTTTATTTTTAATATATATATATACATAATAATATTAGATGTAAAAATATACAAAAAAAAACCAATAAAGAATTTTGTAATGCCTTATTAAGAAAAGATGGATCCAATCCTTATTATTTTATGTATAATGGAGAAATGAATGTTGGTTATTTTGAACATATTGATGTTGATAATGATAGAGGAATTAAAATTAATAATATATTATATAGTAATCTTAATAATCAATTACAAAACAAGATACTTAAATGTGATGAACAAGCCAATTATTCAAAAAATACGATAACTTATGACGATGATAATAAAATTATAATAGTATTACAAAATAACGAAAAAATATTTGCAAAACAAGTATCAGAAGGTGTAAATTATATTGGTATTGATCAAACTTATGCAGAAAATTGTGAAATTTATGATGAAACTATAAAAATTGCAAAACCAATGCAAGTAATATAAAATAATTTATATATATATATATATTCATATATTCTTTTAAAAATTGTTATATATATATATATATATATTATCTTTCTTTTTTTACAACACAAATTTATGTTATTATATTATTATAATTATTTATTAGTATTTATTAATGTATATCATTTATATTTATATATATATATATATAAATATTTATATAGTTTCCATACAACAATTTGTAAGTTATATATTATTATTATTAATCTTTATTTATTATTTTAATAATATAATAAAAATTATTATTAAAAATGGATATATATATATATATATTATTACTATTATTTTAATTAATCCTTTATTATATATTTTTATATTTGATAATAATAAAAATAATCAATGAATTTATTGAAATGGAAAATAATAAAAAATATATAATTAAGTTATGAATTAAATGAATTTGAATCAAAAGCACCAATATCACTTTTATTTGCTCATCTTTTTTATAAACATAATAATACCAATGAAGGTTCATTTAAAGATATTGTTAATGAATGTTGTGATATTATTGATGATATTTTAACACCAGATTGTAAAAATAGTAAAAATATTAAATATGAAATTGGTAAATGTAATTCAAATACTCAAAAAATGGAAATAAAATATTTAAACTGTAAATCAGATACTATATCAACCATTGAATGTCCATACATACCTTATACCAACTATAAAGGATTAATTATAGCAATTTTATCAATAATATCTTTTACAATTGAATCTATTTTATTATTACTTGTTTTAATGTAAATATATATATATATTTTATTCTATTCTATCTATAATTATTAAAATAAAATTATAATTTATAGATATTATATAATAAATAATAAAAACAATTAAAAAAACATTCATTATAAATATATATATATTAAATATTTATATATATATATATATTTAAAATAATATTAATATCAATTATTAAAAAAAAAAAAAAATTTTTTAGAAATCATAAAAATAGATATATTCAAATATCAGGTATGAAATTCATGATATATTTAATATTATCTAGTATGATATTAGATATTTCAGTTGATTTTTGGATAGGAAATAATGTAAAATATAGATGTATTGCTAGAGTGGTTGCAATGATAATAGGAGTAAGTATAAAAAAATAAAGTATAATTATTTTTTAAAAAAAAAAGGAAAAAAAATCATATTACTAGAATTAATATTAAAAAAATTTTTCTTTTTTTTTTTTTTTTAATTTTATTTTCTATTATTTTAAATATATAAATAAATAAAAGATAACATTATTTATATGTTCTTATACCATTAAATCAGAAATAATTATAAATATATATAATAATAATAAATTAATGAAAAGTCATAGTTATAATATTACATATTCAATAATTCCAATAATGCAATTTATTTTATTGATAATATGGGGAATTACTAATAAAGGTGTTACTCAAAAAACTATATATAATGATGATATTGGAAATGTTAATATTAATGTATGTTCATGTGGAAAAGAATACCTTTTAATAACGATATTTTTAATTGATTATATTTTATTATTAATGTCAATTATTATTTCATATCAAGGAAGAAAAAGTAAATATATATCATATTTTATTAAATAAAAAATATTTTTTTCTATATATATTTATATTTATATTTATATATATATACTAAAATTTTATTATATTTTATCTTTTATTTATTATTATAATTTAGTTCCTGATCAATTCAATGAAGTAAATAAAATATAGAATTATTTATTTATTTATTTGTTTTTTTTATAATTATTTCACAATTATTTATTTTTTATAATATTTAATTAATTATTATTTTTGTTATTTTAAAATTTATATATATAAGTCCAGAAAAATATATATATCTTCATTAATATCTAGTGTTATGGTAAAAAGGATATATAAATTTATAAATTAATGAATAAAAAATTAAAAAATAAAAAAACTTTTTATTTATATATATATATATATATATATATTTATATAATTAATAAAAAATAATTAGTTATCACTTTGCTTTTTAACTGTATTTGATATCATGACCAATACATATTCTTATATAATAACGATGGTATTATTAAATATTATACCTTTAATAACAAATTTAATTTTTGTAGGATCAAAAATATTAATTATATATGGTATAATGGATCCAACTGTCAGAAAAACAAAAAATATTATTATTAGTTAATTAATTAATTCAAAATCCTATATCAATTAGTATATCAATATATACTAAAATAAAAATTATTCATCAAAAATTTCTTTATAATATTAATTATTATTATTTTTTTTTTACATATTATAAACTATTAACCAATTTCGTTTTTTTTTTTTTTTCGTTAGAACATCATAAATTAAGAGTTCATAATTATTACATAGTAATACAATATCGATACATATATCTTATTAATCTTTTCAAATATATTTTTCTTTTTCTTTTTTTTTTTTTAATGATTTAAAAATTAAATAAAACAAAAAAAATTATAGAAGAATATTCTTCTATAATTTTTTTGCACTTAAAAACATAAAAAGAATATTCTAAAATATATAATATCAGTAATTATATATTGTATATTATATTTTATTTTAGCATTATTTAAAAAGTAATAATTATTATTATTGTAAAATAAAAAATATATGTTATGTTAAATAATGGTTAGTTTTAATAAAATATTGTATATATAACCTAAAACTAAATCTTAAATAAATTAACAATAAGTATGATATTTTTAATTATTAATATAAATACTAATGAATAAAAAAAAAATTAAAAAATAAAAACGAAAAATTAATTTATAATAATTACTGATTACTTTAAATTATTGTTCATTTAAATTTTTTTAAAAAAAAAGCATTTATTAAATATTATTATTAAAAAAAAAGTTTCAATAATTTATAATATATATAATATATAATATATATAATATAATATAAAATATATAAAATATGTATAAAATATTTATTTATTTATCTTTATTATTTTATTTATATATAAGTAAATATAAAGTATTATTTTTGTATATATATTTTAATATTTCATAAAATGTTCTTTTTTTTTTTTATTATAAAATATTATAATTACCTATTATATTAAAATATCAATGATTTTATTATGTTTTAAAATTTTATATAATTTTATAATATATTAAAATTTTATAAAATGCAATGTATAACGTATAACGTAATAAATGTAATTATGTAATGTAAATTTTTATCTACGGATATAATTCCACAATTTTTTTCTATTGAAGCATTAATAATAACATGATTTTAATAATAATAATAATAATAATAATAATAATAATTAATAAAAATCTATATTAAATATAATATAAAAAAAAAATTTTTTTTTTTTGTGTTATATAATCCCTCTTTTTTTTTATCCCTTAAAAATTGTTTATTAATTAAATCAAATATTAAATATTAAATATTAAATTTTATTTTATACATTTATTTGTTTATTTATTTAAATATAATTATTTTTATTTAATTAATTAATTAATTATTTATTTATTATTTATTTATTTATTTATTAATTAATTATTTATTTATTTATTTATTAATTAATTATTTATTTATTTATTTTATACATTTATTTATTTATTATTTATTTATTTATTTATTTAAATATAATTATTGTTATTTAATTTATTTATTTAATTTATTTATTTATTCATTTATTTATTCATTAAATGTATTTATTATATAGTATAATTAAAAAAAAAAAAAAAAAACACCCTAATTCTTTAAAATAAAATAAAATAAAATAAAATTTTAAACAAAATTATAAATAAAATTACTCATAAAATAAACCAAAAAATAAAATAAAAAATATATATAGATGTATATACATAATACTTTTATATAAATACGTTTTTTTTCTTTATATTATTTATTTAATTAATTAATTATTTATTTATTTAAATCTTTAAAAAAAGTTATTTTACTAAGAAAGTAAAAAAAATAATAATAATAATTATGACGGTTATATTTTTGATCAAATTTTTTATTCTTATTTTTTTTTTATTTTTATTTATTTTTTGTATTTTCGTTTTTTTTTTCGTTTTTGCTTTTTTAGCAATTTGTAATAGAAAGAGAAATAGAAAGAGAATTAAAAAATTTTTTAATAAATTAATAAAATTATAGAAATATGAAAAGATGAAAAAAAAATTAAAATAATTATTTAATTAATTATTATGATTATTATTATATTATTATAATTATGATTACGAGATAATATGATTATTATTTATATCCTAAAAAATTCTTATTTTTTTTTTTTTTTTTTTTTAAAAAAAAAAAACAATCTACATTATGAATATCATTTTTAAAATAAATTTACATAAATTTATTATAAATCTTTTTATAAATAGATATATATATATAATATTTATAATATTTATCTAAAACATCTCATATCTGATGTATTTATAATATTAGATTTAGGTAATACTGATGAAGGTGATGAAGATGTTGAAGCATTATTATTATTAATATTATTAGTTTCTATTAATTTGATTTCTTCTTCTCCTTTTTCTTTTTCATTTTCTTCTATAAGATGTTTTGCTTTTTTAGAATAACAATTATTTAATGATTTAAATAATCTCTTTTTTAATGGATTTATAGTTGAATTATTATTATTATTATTATTATCTTCTTCTATTTCATTATTATTATCATTATTATATTCATTATTATTATTATTATTTAATTTTTGAAGTTGAGAAATTTCTTTTAATTTTTCTTTAATTTCTTTTTCATATTTCTTCTTTTCTTCTTCATTAAATAATCCACATACTCCTACATTTCTAATTAATTTTAATAAACTTTCGGGTTGATGTTGATTTACACCTTCTAATAAATTCATAAGATCATAAACAATAGAAGAATGTACTTTACTATCATGTTGATAATCTTTATGATGTGTAATGAAATCTCTTATCCATACAGCATCAGTAACTAATTCACCACTTGCTCTTTTAGAAATGAAATTAATATAACGATTTAATTGTTCAAGAGTTTCTTTTTCAATTCTTGATTTAGAAAGATATTCACATATAAGACATAAAAGTCCTGGGAAAGTACCTTTTTCATCTTTAAAACCATTAATAATTTGATCTATAGTCATTAATTCATAGGAATCTATTTCTTCTTCATTATCAGCTATTCCTTCCTTTTGAACTGGAAGAATATGTCTTCTAAACCAGAATTTTTTTGTTCTAGCAGCATCTCTAACTTGGGCCACTTGCATATTTTCATCAATTTTTGATATTGGTATATAAAAGTTTAAATTCAATGCTTTTATAGTACGTGTAAGTAATAAAAGGAAAATGGAAAAAGCAGCATTAGCAAAATCAGTTAATTGAACTTCCATACTTCTAAATTCAATACGCCATCCAATTTCAGAATTTGGTGGTGGTGGTTTAAATCTTAAAGTTTGCCAATTGGTAGATTGTATATTTTCAAAATGATCTGTACTATTTTCATCATCTTGAATTAATAATTCATTAAAGATAACTAATGGTTCACGTATAAAAAGATGGGCAATATGTTTTGCTAATAATTCATCTATATTATGATGAATTAAATTTTGATAAATAGATTCATCATAAGTTAATTTAATATCATTATATTTTTCTTTGAAATAATCATTGGAAGCTTTTGGACTTTTAGAAGATGATTGGAAGGATGGAGAAGTATAATCTGGTCCTACAGATAAATAACTATCAATAGAATCATATCTTGATTTATTAATTCTTTGGAAAGGTTCACCATTTTCTTTGGTTTCTCCTGGTTTAGCTTCTCTTAATCCTCTTTCAATTGGATTACGATCATCAACACTACCAGATATAACATTCCAACGACAATCTGTATCTACAAGATATCCTTTATATGCTGGAGCTCCTGCAGTAAGTGCTAAAAGAATAGGTGTTATTGGTGCTAAAGCATCATAAATATAACGAGCATCTTGAATATCAGAAGCTTGAAAAGTAACTTGAAGACATGAACAACCCATACCAAAACACATACAATCTAAATAAACATGATTTTCTTTTGATGGTAAAATAGCATCCGGTAAAGAAATTTTTGTAGATTGTTGTTGTTTTCCTGGTTGTTGTTGTTGTTGTTGTTGACCTTGATGTTGATGTTGATGTTGTTCTTCAGTTATTGGATCATTATTAAGAGAATGACAATATAAACTTTCAGAATCACTATTACTACCATTATCTGATCCTGAAGAAGTTGAAGGGGAATATAAAATGGAAATATCATTATTTTTATTATTATTAATATTATTAATATTACCATAACGTTCAACAATACTAGCAATAGATTCAGGTAAAGGTTCTTTAAATGGTTGAGGTGTTAAATTATCTCTATAAATTGGAAGATTTATGGCAACTTTACTTCCACGACGTTGACGAATATTAGCAGTTAAAGTTGGGAAACGAGCATGATCAGTAATAGCTTGATCGGGTATAAAAAGACTTTGACTGAAAGAAGGTTTCATATTATTTAAAATTTCTTCTAAAGTTAAATGATTTTCATAATTTGGATCAGCATTTAAATTTTTTAAAATTTCTGGAGATAATGAAATAAGTTTTGGATCTGGATTTGGATGAAAATGATTTGGATAAAGAAAATCAGGTGCTCCTAAAGTTGGAAAAGCTGTTATAGATACAACAATATCATTTTTACCTAATTTTTCACGAATTAATTTACGTCTTAATTTCATATTATCTTCTACTTTTAATAAATCTGATAATTTTGAACCATAAGGGAATCCTGGAGTACCTTCAATCATATATTTAGCATATTCTGGTTTCCATGAAGCTTCATAATTTTCTCTAAATATACAAAAATGAAATATAAATAATATAATAAAATAAAATAATAAAAAAAAATAAAAATAAAATAAAAAAATTATTATTAAAAGTTATTTTTTTAAATATTTAAATGAAAATAAATAAAATAAAATAAATAAAAAAAATATTATTATAATAAATAAATATTATTATAATAAAAAATAACATATAATAATATTTATTAATATTAATATAATATATATATATATTTATAATTTTTTTTTTAAATAAAATATTTACTCTAATAATTCATCTTCCTGAAGATCAGCTAATACACCTGCAGCATTTAAACTTAATCTTGCAACTTTATTATCTTTATCAATATTTACAACAGAATATTCAATCTATTTATTTTGAATATTTGATAAATAAAAAAAAATTTTTTAGTGGGGTAAACAACATTTCTGTATTTTTTTTTATTAAAATTTTTTATTAATTTAAAATATAAATTAAATGTAAATTCTAATTTTTTTTAATGACTATTATGATAATTATAATTATCTTTATCAATAAGAACTAAATATATTACTTATAATATATGATATCATTATTATTATTAAAACTACGATAATATGCTATTAACATATATACATTTATTTATTTTAAATAAATACCTCATCTCCCCAAAGTAATCCATTTGAATCCTTTTTAGTCTTACTGACTTTATCCCATACATTTAAAAATTGTGTAATACCATGACCATGAATAAAGTCTGAATGCTTTTTAGCATCATCCCAAGTCATTGGTGTACCAAGACTAAGTAAACCCATTTTTAATTATTTTTTATTTTATTTTATTTTATTTTATTTTATTATATTTTATATTTTATATTTTATAATTATTTTAAGAAATAATTTAGGTAATAAGTTATTTTGTTTAAATAAATAAACACTTGAAGAACTGATAATTAAATATTTTTTCTTTTTATATTATTATATTATTTTAAATATTAAAGGAATTTTTCTTTTCAAGTATACTTTTTCTATTTGAATTTTTTTATTATAATTTAATTTGTTAAGAAAAAAATATAACATAAATTATATCGATAAAAAATATTTTCTAAATAAAGTTTATTTTTATATTTATATCTATGATATTTATATTATTTTTTTTTTGAAATTTTTATTAAAATTATTCTTTAATAATGACACTATTATTTAAATTTAATTATAAATTATTATTATATTATTTATTTTTTTAATTTTCTTATAAAAAAATTTTTTTTCTTTATAATATGGTTCTGTGATTTTTATGTTTTATAGCACTATTTTATTGTAAATTTTATCACTTTAAAATTAAAATTGTTTTATTATTTATTATTATTATTTTTTTTTTTTAAAAAATTTAAAAATTTATTTTTTTATAAAACATTACAAGTAAAAAAAACATTTATAATAAAATTAGTAAAAAATGTAAATAATTAAAATAATTAAAAATAAAAAAAATACCAAAATAAAAAAAAAATTTTTTTTTTTAAACTACATTTTTAAATCTTTTTATATGAAAACTTTTTTTTAAAAAAAAAAAAAAAAAAATTGATTTAAATATATAATAATATATGGTAATAGATAATTTACCATATATTAGAATATAATTCATCCATTCGTTAATTTAAAATTTTTAATATAATATATTATAATATACTTTAATATATTATATTATTAATAATAATAATAAAGAAATTTTAAAAAAAAAAATAAAAAAAAATCAATTAAAAAAAAATCTATTAAAAATTAAACTATTTACATTTTAAAAATATAATTAATAACTATATATTACAATATATTGTAATATATTATCAATAAAATGCGGATTTAATGCCACTCAAATATACGAAAAAAAACAGAAAAAAATTTTTTTTAACTATTAAAAATAAATTAATATATAAATATAAAATTAAATAAATTTTTTAATTTAATTATAATTTAATAAATGAATAAATAAATAAGTTTAAGGATATTTCATTATAAATAAATGAATGAATAAATAAAAATTAAATAAATTATGATAATTAATAATAATTTTTTCCTTTATTTTATTTGATTTTCATTTTTTATAAAATTTTAATAATTTTAAATAATTAATAATTTAATAATTTACTTATTATTAATTATTAATTATTTATAGATATATATAATAATATAAATTAATATATTGCTATTATATATTGTAATATAATTACTAATTATATTGTTCTTTTAATAAAATAAAATTTATTATTCATTTTTTAATTTAATAATTAATAAATAAATAAATAAATATAATAAATAAATAAATAAATATATAAATAAATAAATATAAATAAATAAATAAATGTTAATGAATAATGAATTAAATAAATAAATATAAATAAAATTAATAAATAAATAAATAAATAAATAAATAAATCTTGAATAAGTAAATAAATGTAAATAAATAAAATAAATAAATAAATAATTTTAATTACTAATATAATAATAATAACTATTTATTTATAAAATGATTTATTATTAAAATAATATATAAATAAATCAAGTTTAATTTATTTATAAATAAATAAAAAAAAAATCATGAAATTTTTTATTTATCTATTCATTCATTGATTTATTTAGTTATTTATTTAGTTAATTATTTATTTATTCATTGATTTTATTTATTTAATTATTTAATTACTATTTTTTTTAATTAGTAATCATTATGGTTACAATGATTAAATTTTGGTTACATCATATTGATTAACATACATCCTGTAATCTGTAATTATAATTACATTAATGTAAATAAGAAATGTAACTAATAATGTAACTAATAATTTCAAACTAAATTTCAATGAATTTCAATAATTTTAATTATTATTAAATTTAATTAATAAAATCAAATTTGGAATTTTAAATTTTAAAACATAAAAGTTTAAATTTTAATTAAAAGATTTCTTATTATTATTATCAATTATCAATTATTATTATTATTATATAATATTACTTTTTTTTTTTTTAAAAACAATATTTCATTTTATTTTATTTTATTTTATTTTATTGTAATTTTATTGTAATTTTATTAAATTGATTTATAATTATTTTAATTATAAATACTAGAAAAAAAGAAAAAGAAAGAAAGAAAAATTATTATTATTCTTTTTTTTTTTTTTTGGTTTATATAAAAAACATTAATTTAATTATTTATTTCAATTTTTTTTTTCTTTTTTCTTTTTTCTTTTTTAAAAAAAAAAAAATATTATATTTTAATTTCAAATCGACTTGATTGTGGATTTGGTGAGATTAAATATTCAGCAATATATTGAGCATCATAACATTGAATATTCCTTTCAATAAGATAGGAAAGTGAAGATAAATCTTTTAAACGATTTCTTGTAGTACCATCAATAAAGAAATGAGTATATTCCTATTTATTTATTTATTTATTTATTTATTTATTTATTTATTTGTTGATTAATTAAAAAGTATAATTATATAATATTAAATATTATAAAATAAATATTTTATTTTATGAGTATAATTAGTAATATTAATAATTAAAATATTAAATTAAATTATATTATATTAAACTGAATTAAATAATAGAAATAAAAAGAAAATAAAAAAAAATTATTGATAAATTAAATATCATTTTATTAATTATATATATATAACCAATTTTAATTTAATATATTTTTATTTTTTTTTTTATTTTTATTTTTATTTTATACTTTTATTATTATTATCATTATCATTATTATTGTTTTGTTTTGTTTTGTTTTGTTTTTTTTTTTTACCTTATTTTTAATATTACGTAATGAATTTTTTAATATGGTTACTTTTCCTTTTCCTGCTTTAAGAAGTCTAGTAAATCCTTCTCTTTTTTTAGAATCTACCATTAATAAAATATCCCATCCTTCAAAACTACCTTGAAATTTTTCTTCTATAGGTCTAGTGAAATTTTCAAGTTTTAATCTCCATCGTGGTGCTGCTTTAGCAATATTACCTAATTTATATAAAATATTTATAATACATTATTATTTAAAAATTATATAATATATAATATATTATATTATATAATAATTACTATCACTTGAGCTTCTTCCCCATTCATAATCTTCTTCATTTACAAATCTTCCTTGATTTATACTTTCTTCCATATATTCTGGTTTAAGAACCCTAAAAAAAAAATAATCAAATTAAATAAAAATAAAATAAAATAAAATATTAATATTAATATTAATATTAAAATAAATTTTTATATTTAAATTTATAGAATATATTATATAATATTTATATAATGTTTATTATATATTTTATAATATATAACATTTATTTATATTTATATACTATATTATTATACTCTATTTTTTTTTTTTTTTTTTTTTTTTTATGTATATAATTATTTAAAAAATATTTTACCAAATACCAGAAGCAATGGCAGCTAAATATTTTTCACCTCTATTAGGTTCTTTAATAATTAAATGAGTACAAGATTCATCCCAATGATCTTTTTCACTAACTTTACCACCTAAAGCTCTAATTTGTAAGATCATTAAAAATAATATATACATATATACATATATATATATATATATATAATTATCTCGAGTTAAGGATTAATTAAAAAAAATTATTTATTTTTTATATTATATTATTAATAATATCATATTTTATTATTTAAAATATTAAAATATATATATATATTTTTTTTTAAAAAAAAAATTTATTAAAAATAATAAAAGGATATTTTTTGCATAAAGAGATCTTAAATCATTTTTAATAATTGAAAACATAAAACACATATTACTATTTGGTCTAGAACGTAGATTAGTTTTATTAATTACAAATGAATCATCATAAACTATAGGATTATTATTATTATTGTTGTTGTTGTTGTTGTCGTTGGTGTTATTATTATTATTATTTTTATTTTTTCTTGGAGTAACTTCTTTTTTGATTTTAATTTTATCATTTTCTTTTTCTTCTTTTTCCTTTTCATTTTCTATTGGTTTTTCTTTATTGTATTATTAATATTTTCATTAAAATTAAAAATGAAATATATATATATTATATATATAATTAAAATAAAAATTATTATTATTTTATTAGAGATATGAATAAGAATATGTATTAGTTTATTAATTTATTATTATTTAATGATTTAATTATTTATTATAAAAAATAATAATAACTATAATAATATTATTATTATTATTTTACCATTATTTAATTCATTTTTATTTTCTTTTTCTTCTTCTTTGGTATCTTTAATCATTTCTGGTTTATCGATTGAATCTCCCATTGTTGTATGACTATCATTTTCATTATTTTCATTGCTTTCATTACTATTATTATCTTTTTGATATAATTATAAATATATATATACATATTTAATATTTTAAATAAATTAATATATTAATATAGTAAATATAACAATTTTTTTTTTTAAATATAAATTGAAATTAAAATGATGATAATGATAATAATAATAATAATAATAATAATAATAATAATAATAATAATAATAATAATAATAATAATAATAATAATAATAATAATAATATAAAGAATAAAAAATTTTACATATTTCAATATTTTTTTCATTTTTATCTGGAATATTATTTATATCGGTATTACTACTACTATTACTATTACTATTACTATTACTACTATTAGTATCTGTTGTTTGTATATTTGAACCATCAGGTGATAAAGTTTTAATTCTTTTTTTATTTTGATTAACTTTATCTAATAATTTCAATTTTTCCATTCTTGCTTCTGGATCATCAATTTTTACTAATCCTTCATCATTTTCTTCTACGAATTTTCTTTTAGAGGTTTCTAAATCTAAATTGCTTGTTCCTTTTTTTTTTTTTTTTTTTTTTTTTTTTTTTTTTTTTTTTTTTATTAAATATTTTTTTTATATTTAAATATTTAAATATACACAAATATTTTAATGATATATTATTTTTTATTAAATAAAATTATTATTTTTTAATTAGTAATATATATATATATTTATATATAATAATAAAACAAAATATCTTTTATTCAATTATTTTACTTGTTTCATTATCTATTTTTGTTTTATCATTAGAGGTATCTCTTCTTATACTTCTTGGTCTTCTTCTCATCTAAATATAAATATAAAAATAATTAATATATATATATATATATTAAATTATTTAACTGATACATTTATATGTATATATTAATTAACTAATGTAACACTTTAAAATATGATATATGTATATAGTTATAGTTATTCTTACAGATGTCATTTTAATTATATTATCCATAGCAGATACATAGCCTTCAGCTTTTTCATTATTATTTTCATCACTATTATCTATACTCATTTTGTCATCATTTTTTGACAGTGATTCTATTTTATTATTATCATTATCATTATTAGTATTTTCATTACTATTATTTTCATTATTATTATTATTTTCATTGCTATTATTATTATTTTCATTAGATTTGCTGGCTATGACATAATTTTCATAAAATGAATTTAAATTAGCTGAACTATGACTTCTAGTTAAATCTTTTCCTTTTGAATTTTTATCATTCATTGCTGAATTATTATTATTATTGTTATTGTTATTATCGTTATTAGTATTATTATTAGTATTATTATTATTAGTATTTCCATTTTGATTATTTTCATTGCTTTTTAATAACAATTGTTTATTTGGATTATAAGTATGTGGATAATCATTTTCAGGGACATGTTTTTGTAATTCATAACACTTTTAAAATGATATTAAAAAAACAAAAAATTTAAAAAAATATCATAAATAAATATATTAATACCATTTAAATAAAATAAAATAAAATAAAATATAAAATAAATTTGGTTTATAAAAAACAAACCTTTTCAAGCCATACAGGAGATACAATAAACTTCTTTTTCGATAATGCTAATTTAAAATCTTTAAATGATTCTTTTGCTCTTACACCAGGTAATTTTTCCAAAAAAAAAAAAATAGAAAAATAAAAATAAATATTTTTTAAAGTTAAGGAAAATTTTATACATAATGATTGAGGTAGTAATCATTATATAATTATAATAATAAAATATTAATTATAATTATAATCATAATAATAATAATAATAATAATAATAATAATATATATATATATATATATATAAAAAGGATATAATGTATATAATGAGTACAAGTATCATTAAATTTAATAATACATTCTGCACCCATTTTAGATGCTAATTCCCAAATTTCATTTTTTTTATGAGATAAACGTTGACTAATACTAATAACTACGCCTTTTAATAATTCTGGATTTTCTTCTTTTTTAGGTTTTGACTCCATTTCCACAGGTTCTTTATCCTTTTAAAAATTAATGAAAAAAAAAAAAAATTATATAATCAATATAAATATATAAAATAAATTTGATATAAATAAATAAATAATTATATATATTATATATTATGTAAAAGAACTTATAATTGATAATTATTCTTCTTTCTTTACCTTATTTTCGTTATTATTTTCTTTATTTTCTGATGGTTCTTGGTCAACTTAAATAATTTTAATATTATTAATATAATAAAAATTAGAAATAATAATAATATTAAAAAAAAAAAGTCATTATTATTTAATATATATAATATAATATAATATAATATAATATAATATAATAATAATATAATACTTTGCATTTCTTCAGGTTCTTCTCTCATATGTATTTCATTATTATTATTATTATTATTACTTAATATATTTGAAAGACTTGAAAAAACATCTTTTATTAATAATTTAAAATCAATAATAATTATTATAATAATAATTAAATAAATAAAGAAAAAAAAATTAATCAATAAAACAATATAAATATATAAATATACATTATATAAATATATTATCTATTTTTAAAAAAATATATAAAATACCATTATTTTGTATTTCTTGAACTTCTCGTTCATCTTTTGACTTTGTTTTATTATTTATTAAATAATTTTCATATGGAAGTCTTCGTTCCTAATTATATAAAAAATTAGGTATATTAATATTAAATATATAATAATAATTAAATATTTTTCTTTTTTTCCTTTTTTTTTTTCATTATTTATATATATATTACTTGTCTAAAACAATCATAAATCCAATCCACTTCTAGTATGGGAATATTCCATTCTAATGCTTTTCTATATTTTAACGAATTGTTTATACTTTCTGGTTTACATATTAAGAAATCATGCTTTCTTGTTAGGGTATCTGTATAAATTGCACCTATATTTATATATATACATATATTATTATAACAATAATGATAATAAGATTTAAAATATAAAATGATATGATATTATTAAAAAAGAAAATAATAATAATAATAATAATAATTAATATTATAATATATATATTTATATATTTTTTATTTTTATAAGAATAGAATATAAATAATAATGTTAATAAAATTTTATATTTTTAAAAAAATTACCTAGTTTAACAACTAATTTTCCAATATGTGCTTTTTCAATTCCATTAAATCCAGTATTTCCAATTACAATGCCGTTAAATTCTATTAAAAAATATAATATATAATTTATATATAATATATTAATGTATTTTAATTAGATAAAAAATGGGTTAACCATAATAATTGAAAAAAAAAAAAAAAAAAAAAAAAAAAAAAAAAAAAAAAAAAAAAAAAAAAAAAAAAAAGCTAAATATTATATTAATATTTTAATATCATGAATAACAAACCTTCTATTGGCATTTCTAAGGTACATGGTATATAAATTGGATTTTCATCTGGATTATGTAATATATCATCCTATGGATGAAAAAAAAATTTTTTTTTTTTTTTTAATTTATATCGATATAAAATATATATAAGAAAATAATTCGTAAAAAGAAAATAATAGTAATAAATATAAAAATAAAAATAAATAAACAAACAAATTATTAAATATATATATATACATATTTATATTTTTAAATATACAAAAAAATAAATAAATATATATAAATAAATAAATAAATTTACAATTAAACAACGTTCAAGCCAATGTTCTGTAACAATAATTGCTTTTTGAGACACTATAATATTTAAAGTACTTTGATACGATATTAAAATAATATAATATTAAAAGTATATATTTTAATTAGGTTATAATTATTAAATTGAAATTTATAATATAATTAATTAAAATAATTAAAATAATTAAAATAATTATATTTAATTTTATTGATTATAATTAAATAATAATTATTATATTATATTTTTATTAATAATTATTAATTTTTTTTTATTATTATTGTATTTTCTAATAACTACTTACTTTATAAAAGGTAAAATTTGATAGTAATTATTTTTTATTGATATTTCTGAATGAAAATATTGTCCACTATGCTTTAATACTTCTTTTTCAATAATTTGTTCCTATTTATTATAATAATTAATAATATTTATTATTATTATTTATAATTTATTATTTATTATAATAATTATTATCATAATTATTATTTATTATTTTTATAACTTACATGATTTGGACTGAAACCTTTGCTAACAAAATTTAATCCTTCAAAAAGTTTACTTATAGGTTGAATAATTGTTGATTTTAATTCTTCATTTATTGAATTATTTTGTGATTCAGGATAAGAAGGTTCCATGGTTAAAACTTTATTTGGATTAACTTTGGAATTTTTGTATTGACTATTATTATTATTATTATTATTATTATTATTATTATTATTATTATTATTATTATTATAATTCCTTTTAGGTGGACTTTCTATAAATCCATCATTATTATTATTATTATTATTATTATTAAAATTTTCATTATAAATATCTTCATACATATTATTTACATCGAAATTTAATAATAAACTATTATTTCGTATTTTTAATTTTCCTTTATTTTGAATATCATTTTCATCATTATCATCATCATCATCCTCATCATTGTCATTTTGATATATAATTTGACTATTCATTTCTTGTTGTGGTTGATCAATTTTAAATTCATCTATTGAACATAATTTTTTATCAATAAAACATTTTTGTAACCATTTATAACTTACTACTACACATTGATTTGGTATTGAATTAAGAATTTCTTTATCACTAATAAAAATGAGAGAGAAAAGAAAAATTTTTTTTTCATGTATATTATATAAAAGTAATTGAATTGAGTTAATAAAAAAATTATATATATTATTTATTTATAATAAAACAAAAAAAAAAAAAAGTAAGAAAACTATAAGAATTGAAATATAAAATTATAAAATTATATTTATATTAAATTATAATAAAAATAAAAATAAAATAATAATAATAATAATATATAATACATATAAATAAATGAAAAAAAAATATTCAATATTTCTAATTATATTTATATTACCTTTTATTAATACTTTTTTTACTTTTAACAATATAATGGGTTACTTTAGAATTAAAATCGGAATAACGAGTACCTCCACCATGTAAAACACATTTTTTCAATAAATTTAATTTTTCTGGAGAAAAACCACTTCCAAAATAGATAATACATCTTTCTAAATAACTATCCAGGGAAGAATTATTAATCATATTTTTTTTTATTTCTTCGGACATAAGAAAATCAAAATTTTCATCATCTGGAAAATCATTCATATCATAAGTTTCATCTGTATTATTTTCTTCTTCATCTTTATATATATATATAATAATTAAATAATTCATATTCAATTAGAAAATTATTTATTTATTATTATTATTATTTATTATTATATATTTATTTGAATAATTACCATTGTTTTCTAATAAATAATCACTTTCATCAATACGAACTTAAATATAGATTAATATTAAAATATATTAAAATATATTATAAAAGAAATAAATTAAAATAAAGAATATATATCAATGAAAAATTATTAATATATAAATATATAAATATATATGTATAAATAACTTAATTATAATTATATTTTTATATATATATATAATAAAATTTACCTCTCTTAGAAATACAATCAGTGAACCATCGGGGATTAACTAAATATAAACCCCATTTTTTTGCATATTCATATTTTCTTCCATTAGGTTTGTATTATAAAGGTTAAGGAATAATAATATTCGTTTTGACTTACAAAAAAAAAAAAGAAATAAATTATTTATATTTATATATATATACTCTCTTTATAATATATTCTCTTAAATCTTTATATATATATATATATAATTATTATAAATTTTATTAATAAATTTTTATATATATAAAAAAAAAAAAGGATATTTCAACAATTAAATGTGTACATTGATGTGTTAAATCTGCTGAATATTGTCCTCCATATAATCTTGTAAAATTTTCTATTACTTCACGATTTTCTATTTTATTTTATTTATTGTATTTTAAATTATATTTATTATAAATATATATAAATATATATATCAATAAAAATATTAATGAAAAAAAAAAAAAAAAAAATAAGTATTTTAATATAAAAAAAACTTGAAATTTTCGGTTTGAATTATTATGCTAAGCAAATTTTAAAAATATATATATTTTTAAAATAAATAATAATAAAGAAAAAAAAAAAAAAAAAAAAAAAAAAAAAAACTGAAATCCATAAATAAAACTATATACCTCCCGATATTCCTGTAACACATATTTGAACATCTACAAATGGGGGTAATAAATATTGTTCAGCAATCTTAATTGAATAAAACATATTTTTATGAAATTTGTGAAAAGAAAAGAAAAGAAAAAAAAAAAAAAGTATTTAATTATTTGTAAATTTTTATATAAATTTAAAATGAAATTTTATTTTATTTTTTTTTATTATTATTATTACTTCTATTTGTTATATATATATTATTATATATACAATAAATAGTATATATTTAAAATTTACCCTTTTTCCATTAAATCCCCTTTCTAATCTTCTATTCCAGCATTCATTTATCCAGTTTTCTTGAATAATTGGTATTCCTAATTTTGCAGCAAACTTTTTTTTTTTTTTTGAATAATAATTTTACATATTATATAAAATTTTAATAAAAAAATTAAAAATTTATATTTATATCTATTTTATTATAATAAATTATTCAAATTACTTTATATTTATCAGATACAGTATTTTTAGATACTAAATGGGTAACATCATTGGTTAAATGTGGACTATATGTTCCACCCATTAAAACGATTTGTTCCTCATATAAAGACTTATAATAAAAATATATAATGTTAATAGTTTTTTTTTTTTTTTTAGAAAAGAAAAAAATATATATATATCAATTCAATTATTTTATATAAATAATAATTTTATTAAAATATATATAAATTTTAAAAAAAAAAAAAATGTAAAATTAGACAATAACATATATGACAAAAGAATAAAATTGAAAAATAAAAATAAAAAAAAAATAAATTAAAAAATAAAAATAAAAATTATATATATATAGTTACTAGTTCTTCTGCTTCAAATCCTGTAAAACAAATAACTAAATTATTTAAACAAGTACTTTCAATAGTTTCTTCATCTAAAGTATTGATTCCTAAACTTTCAGAATTTTCAAAATTATCAATGTTATTTATATTTTTTTCTTCACTCATATTTTTTTCTTCATTCATATTTTTTTCTTCACTCATATTTTTTTCTTCACTCATATTGCTTTTTTTTTTTTTTTTTTACTTAATTATTATTTATTTCAAAAAAAGATAAAAAAAATTGAATATGTATATTATAAAAATTATGATAGATATTTAAATTTTTTGAATTCTAGTTAAACATTAAATTAAATATGAAATCTATTAAGAATAATTGAAATGATAAAAAATATAATAATATTTTTGATGTAACTAATTATTAATAATAAATGTAAGTAATAATATATATGGTGGATAAGTAATTACAGTAATATTAATGAATATTTTTTTTTAAATTAATATTTTATATATATGTAGTTAAATAATAATGTTTTAAAAGTGTAATAAATAATTAAATAAATATATATAAGTCTAAATTTATTTTTTATTTTTTTTAATGATAAATTTTAATGAATAAACTGTATATTAATATATTAATAATGATAAATGGATTATTAATTGAAAAACTGAATTTTTTTATTTTTTTTGGTTGTTTAAAATGTTGAATATAATTAGAAAGATTATTATTTTTATTAATATTATTAATATATTTTTTTTAATATTCTATGAATTTTAATAAATAAATAAATAATATAAATTATAAAAAGAAAATCAAGATTTGAAATTCAAATCCATTGAAATGTTTTTTTTTTTTTTTTAAAAAAAATTATAATAAAGTTAAAAAAAAAATTTATTTAATAATAATAATTAAAAATAAAATTTATTATTTTTTTTTTATTTTGAATTTTTTTTATTTCTTTTTTTTTAAATTATTTTAACCAATAATTTTTAAATTTTGTAATTAAAAATAAAAAAATTAAAAAATTAAAAAAAAAAAATTCAAAATAAAATAAAATTAAGTAAAAAAAAATATAAAAAGAAAAAAAGAAATAAAAAAAACTAAAAAAAGAAAAACAATTAATTAACACCTAAAAAAAAAAAAACATGAAAAAGAATTTTTCATTTTATTTAAATTGTTATATATATATATAATATAACGGATTATTAAGTATTATTATAATCTAAATTTTAAAATAAAATAAATTATTATAGATAAATTAAAAGGTATAATGAAATAAAAAATATAAATTATAAAATAAAATATATTATTATTTAATTTTAATTTTATTTAATGTTAGCTACATCATATATCATATCTTATATGAAAAAAAAGAAAAAACAAATAATATATATATAATAGTTTATATTTCTTAAAAGTTAACCAATAAATTATAATATATAAGTTAAAAAATATATTTATATTAATGTATTATAGATATGTATATCTTTTTAATGATTTAACAACTCTCATTTTATCTAAGGTTTTAAGATACTATATTATATTAAACTATCTTTTATATGTAAAAAAAAGTAATATTATATTATTTATAATTTCATAATCATTCATATTGAAAAAAAAAAAGAATTATTCATATTAACATTTAATAATAAATTAGTAATAATAAAATATTCATTTATTTATTTATTTATTTATCTTTTCAAGTTATAAAATAGTATTAATATTAATAGTAATAATAATAATAAATAATAACATAACTTGAATTCATGTTTTAGTCGTTGTAATAATAATTATCTGTATGATAAATAATATTTTATTTAATAATAAATGAAAATGAATTATATTTCATTTCATTTTATAATAATAAATTATTATGTTGTATTATTTAATAATGAAATATTTAAATTCAATATAGTTGACGTACGAATTGTGTGCCATAAAAAAAATGATTATTAAAAAATAAAAAAAATTAAAATAAATAATTAATAATAAATTTATTATTAATTAAACTTTTTTAATTTTTATCTTTTAAATATTTAAATAAATAATAATAATGAATTAAATAAATAAATAAATAAGTGAATGAATGAATGAATAATTAATTAAATTATTAATTCTTATTTTTTTTAATTATAAATGGCTTTTAAATTGTTTTTTTTTTTTTATTTTTATTTATTTTTATTTTGTTTTTCTGTTTTTCTTTTAATTTTTATTTTTTCCATTGTTTTTTATTTTTTCTTTATTGTTCTTTTTTTTTTTTTTATCATTTTTATTATTATTTATTTAATATAAAAAAATAATCTTCATTGATCAACTTTATTATTAAACGGAAAAAAAAAATTTTTTTAATTTTTAAATTTTTTTTATATTAAAAAAATATAAAAAATTATTAATTAATAAAAATAAAAATTTTTGAGGATAAAAAATTTAATTTATTACAAAGGAATACAAAACATAAAAAAAAATATTAAAAAAATATTAAAAAAAAATTAAATAATAAAAAATTAAAAAAAAGGAAAAAAAAAAAGGAAAAAAAAAAGGAAAAAAAAAGAAAAAAAAAAAAGATAAAATTTTTTTTTTGTTTGTAAATATTTTTTTAAATTACCACAAATTAGATTTATAAAATTTTTTAAATCTATCATAGAAATCTATTTATATAAAAAGTAATTATATATATATATTTAATTATAATTCATTAATATTATAATATATATTTAATAAATAATAATAAATTATTAACAACAAAAATTATAATTTTAAATAATATTTGAAAAAAAAAAAAAAAAAGAATAAAAATTAAAAAAAAAAAAATGTTAAAGGAAGATTTTATTAAAGAAAAGAATCTTTTACTTGAAAAAGATAGAAATGAATCTTTTGATGGAGAAGCTTATAAAAATCATAGTTTAGAAGAAGAATTTGCTAATGCTATTCTTCAAGAAAATAAAGAAAAAGATTTAAAAATGTTTAAAGAACTTTCTGAAGCACCATTTTCAGCAATTCATTTTTCTGAAATTAAAAAATTTGTTGAAGGTAAAAATTCTTATTTATTAAATTCTATAACAGCATTACCAAAAGGTATAATTCATCATTGTCATATTGATGCTTTAGTTGATGCTAAATGGATAATTGAAAAAGTTATTAGTAGTGATACTTTATATTTAAAATTTATTGGTGATTCTAGTATGGATAATTTAAATGTAGCTGATTTTCAATTCTTTAAAGATGGTATCAATGAAACTCAAAAACAAGAAGGTTGGTTACATGTTAAAGATGTTAGAAATCAATATAAAAAAGGTACTGCTGCATTTGATCAATGGTTATATGAATGTTTTACTATTGTTCCAACAAATAAAGAAGATATTGTTTATACTGAAAATGAAATTTGGGACCGTTTCAGTAGAACTTTTATTTCTATTCGTGGTATATTTTCATACGTACCATTTACAAAGTAAGTTGTTTTTTTTTTTTTTTATAAGTTTTTTTTTTGTTTTTTTTTCACATTATATATAATAAAGTTATAATAAATAAATAAATAAATAATAATAAATATTAATAATAATAAAATGATAAAAAAAAGTGGATTTTTATATTAAATAACTAATATAATTGTAGCACTATCTTATTATTATTAATATTATTAATATTATAGTTATTATTTATTGTTATTATTATTATTTATATACATTTATTTATTTATTTATTTATTTATTTATTTATTTATTTATTTATTTATTTATTTATTATATTTATTTATTTAATTTATTTAAATTATATTTTATTTATTCATTTATTATTGATTTATTTATTTATTTATGTTTTTTGTGTCATTAATAAAAAAAAAAATTTTTTTCGTATTGTTTTTTTATTGTTTATATTAATTTTTTTAATAAATTCATCATGCCACAATAATAAAATTTTAATTTTTAATTTTAATTTTTTAATTTAAAAAAAAAAAAAAAATTATAATAATAATATATAAATATTTATAAATATAAACAATATTAAAAAAAAAATATAACAAAAAAAAATTTTTTTTTTAATCATTTTCATTAATAATTTTTTTTTTATTTTTATTTTTATTTTTTTTTTGTAGACTTTATGTTGAAGAAATTATTAAAAGATATTCTAAAAAAGATTTACAACAAGTAGAAATCCGTATACCATATTATGAACCCTATGATGATACTGGTATTATAGAATTCTCTAAAATGTTTGGAGAATTAGTTAAAACAATTGAAGAAAATCAAGAAAAATTAAATTTAGTAGGGGATGATTATTTTGAACTTAAATTTATTATTTCTCCTGTTAGAAATACAAAACAAGAAGAAATGGTAAAAATTATGAATATTACCGCAGAACTTTTTAAGAAATATCCAAAATATGTTGTAGGATTTGATATGGTTGGTCATGAACATCTTATGACTTTAGAAGCTCATATTGATTCTTTATTAAATTTCAAAAAACAACAAAAGAAATTAGGTATTGATATTCCATTTTATTTCCATGCTGGTGAAACTACAGATTCTGGTTCAGCTACCGATAAAAATTTATTTGATGCTGTTATATTAGATACTAAAAGAATTGGTCATGGTTATTCTTTATCCCGTCATCTTCCAACTTTAGGTCCAATCATTAAAGAAAAAGAAATGTGTTTAGAAATATCTCCAATTTCTAATCAATATCTTGGTTTAGTTAAGGATATGAAAAATCATCCTATTATTATCTTTTTAAAAAATAATATTCCAGTTAGTGTTTCACCAGATGATCCATCCCTTTATGGTTATGAAGGTTCCACTTATGATTTTTATATGCTTTTTATGAGTTTTGAAAACTTTGATCTATGGACCTTAAAACAACTTTGTATTAATTCTATTAAGTATGGTAGTTTTACCAAAGAATATAGTAAAGAAGAAATGTTAAAAGTTTGGGAAAAGAAATGGGAATCATGGATTAAAAAAATTATTAGTAATAATAAAGATATTATTATGACTAATTAAAATTAGAAAAATAAAGATAAAAAGAAAAAAAAAATGAAAAAAATGAAAAAAATAGAAAAAAAATTATAAAATTAACATAAAAAAAACAAATAAAAATAAATAAAAAAGCAAAAATAAAAAAATAGATAAATATAAATAAAATAATAATAATAATAAATAGATTTTTTTTTTATTAAATATATATATATGTATTTCTGTATTATTTATAATATATATATGTAATAATAATAAAATAATAATAATAACATATTCGTCATACATTACAAAAAGATCAATAAAAATAAAACAATAATAATATTATTAATAAAAATATATAAAAAATATGCAATTAATTATATATATATAAATATATTATATATATATTATTTTTCATTCTTATTTTTTATTTTATTTTTTTTTTATAAAAAATAATGTGGATAAAACTATAATTATTATTATAAATTATTATTAATTATTGTAATTATTAATTATTGTTGTGATTGTGGATATTTTTTTATGTTTTATGTTTTTTATGTTTTTAAATTTAAAAAAAATAAATATTTATTAAATATTTTTTAAATATATTAAAGTTTTGACTAAATAATTTTTTTGGGTTATATTTTTTTTTTTTTTTTTTTTTTTTTTTTTTTTTTTTTTTGAATCTTTTGTAACAGTAAACAAAATCTGTAACCGATTATTATAAACATATACAAAAAAGGTAAAAAATATATATATATAATTTAAATATATATTGAAATTATATAAATTTTAAAAATATTAATTTCTAAGTTTATTATATTATTATTAATTATTTTATAAAAAAAATATATAAAGTAAAAAAATAATAATAATAATAATAATAATAAAGAAATAAAAATGATATATATATATATATATTTTACTTGTAAATATTATTACATTTATATTAATTATAAGAAATAATATAGTAATAACTAAATGAAAATAATTAAGTAAATATATATATATAAATATAAATACAAAATATATATATATAAAAGTTAACTATCTTGTCTTTATGTCTTTATAATAATTTTTTTTTTATATATAATAATTAAATAATAAATAATAAAATAATAAATAATAATAATAAAAAATGATATAAAAACAATTACAATAATTTTTTCTTTTTAGTTTCATTTTTATTTTTTTTTTATATATAAAATATTACACTTTTTTTTTTATTTTTACTAAAACATTTATATATATATTATATTAAATATAAAATTAAATATATATGTTTATATATTTATTTTGTATTTAATATTATATTTTTGTTTTTATAAAAATATGTTTTAATATTTTATAAATATTATATATTTTTATAAAAAAGAAAATATATTTAGATTTTTCTATATAAATATTCTTTTTTTATTTTATACATTTTTATTTTAATATTTTTTATTTTCGAATACCTATCTACTTTTTATATTTTTTCAACTTTATTTTTTTTTAAATAATACAATATATCATATATTATTTTAAAAAAATTTTTATTTATATATACATATATACATATATATATATAGTCATTTATTTTTTTATATTTTTTAAAGGTTTGATTTTTATTTATTTATATGTCAATCTTTCTTTTTTTTTTTAATTAATTTTGACATTGAGAGTAATAATCATTAAGTTTTTTACAAGTACCTTGAGAACAACAACTTGGTCCGTTAAATCCAGTACCACCACATTGAGCCCAAAGTCCAGCACAGCTTCCATTTCCATTGTTATTGTTATTATTGTTATTGTTGTTATTGTTATTATTGTTATTATTATTGTTGTTGTTGTTATTATTGTTATTATTATTGTTATTTGAACCTCCATTACCACCTAAAGTTTGAAGTAAAGCATTATAAGCAGCTTTTGGTTGATAAGAAGAATCAAATAAAAGAGCTTTAGCACTACTTCCTAACCAACTATCATTATCACCAACACCCCAAACAAGGAAAGCTTTACAACAAGAATTATTTAAACAAGCTTTAAGAGCTTCAGTATAAACTTTAGATTGAGTAGATTCATTACCATCTACTTTAACATCCATTTCCGTAATATGAACTTCAACCCCAAGAGAACAATATCTACTAATTAAATTATTAATTTTACTATATTCAGGATAAGTTCTAGTAGAAACATGATATTGAAGACCAACACCATCAATTGGAATATTACGAGATTTTAAATCTTTAACAAAATTAAAAACAGCTTCACTTTTACCATAAATCCCTTCTGTATTATAATCATTATAAAAAAGTTTAGTAGAAGGGGAAACAGAACGAGCCGTTTTAAAAGCAATATCAATAAAATCTGGAACATTTTGATAAAGA
>MCFG01000007.1:87500-172500 GCA_002104895.1 Anaeromyces robustus | reverse complement strand
GAGACATCTTTTATCTTCTAAAGTAATTACATACAATATTTCTGTTTCTGTAGTTAATGATTGGAACCTAGGTTATTAAGATTTATTGCGATATATTTAAAAGGGAGATTATTTACAAGAGTTAATAAATAAAAAAAGTGAATTGAAAAAAAAAGACTTAATAATTTCTAATTTAAAAAGAACAAATTAAAATTATTAAGAATAATTCTTGATATAACTATTAAAAAATTAAAAAGAGGATCTAAAAAAAATAATAAAGAAATAATAAATGTAAAAAAGAAGATACTATTCAATTATTAAATGATAGATTATTAGAAAATTACAAAAAAATCAAAATAATAGTGAAATTCTAAAGCAAAAATCAATTAATCATAAAGATATTGAAAAAATTGAAAAATTTTTTCAATATTTTTATTATTAAAGAGATTCTATGAAAGTTGCCTTCAAGGTCATAAAGAACAAATCATCCAAATTACTAAAGATTATTATAAAAGATAAGGTTTAACCAATTTAACATCATATGAACAATTAAAAAGGAATGATAATCAAAATGACGATAGTAAGATAATAGAAGCTTTTTATTTCAAGATTCTGAAAGAACAAAATTTTTTCATCTCATTTTATTGTTGATGCTGATATAAATATGGGATAAATTAAAATGATATAACAATAATTAATAATAAAACTTTTTTGAGTTATATATATTAAAAATAAAATTGAAATTTTTACGAAAGAGTTAAAAAAAAAAGAAAAAAAATTAATAAATAATTTCAAAGCAATAATGAATTGTAATTTTGAAAATAATAATAATAATGAAATTGAAAATGAGAATAATCAAAATATCGATATCGATAAACAAGTAAAAAAAAAATATAAATTTAACATGACAAAATAAAGCAAGAAATCAATGAAAAAAAAGAATACAATTATTTATATAAGTCTTTAGATGCTTTAATAAAAATTTATTATTTATTATTATTATTTATTATTATTAAATTTTTTGAAAAAATAGAGAAAGTATAAGATTATTAAAATTAAATGAATATAAACAACAAATTACAGAATTAACTGAAGTTAACGAAAAAATTATATATAAAAAATAAATTAAGTAATATAAAAAAATGAAAAATAATTGTAATTATAAATAATATTGATGAAGTAGATAACTGAAGAGATGAAGAAATTTTTTAAAAAAAGAAAAAAATGAAAAAATGATTTAGTTATATCTCCATTAAATGAGCAAAAATCTAATGTTAGAAAATCAAAAATAAATAAATAAATAAATAAATAAATAAGTTTTGAATAGATTATATGAAGAATTAATAGTAAATTATGGAAGAACAAAATAACAAAAAGAAAAGAATATTTATATCAACAAGATTTATTTGAAATTAGAAAGAAATAATCAAAAAAAAAAAAAAAAAGCATTGAAAAAAAACAGTCAAAAGAAATAGGTATATAAAAAATATTTTAAATGAAAATAAAAGATTAAGTAAAAGTTAACTCTGATAGCAAAATTGTTTCAAGAGTTAGGTACTATGAACTTTAAAATATGAAAAAAAAAAAAAAAACAATTATATTGAGTTTCATAACGAATACTTTTATTGTTAATAGTTAGAAGAAAATATTTAATAAAAACTAATAAAAAATGTGAATGAAAATGAATCATTATAACAAAATTTAGATGATAATGAATGAAAGTTGCTTCAATAAAAAAATAGATCATTATCATGAATTGTACAAAATATCAGAATCCAAAATAATAAATTTGATTTAAAAAAGAATGTGTGTGAAATAGAAAATAATAAATATCAAAATATATTTTTATAAATTTATACTACTTTTAAAGAACCTAATTAAAAAAAATTTAATAGGTGAAAAAGAATGTATTCAAACGATAATTAAAAGAAGAAGGTGAAAAATCAAAAAATTATTTAATTTGAATATTAATTTGAGTATCTCTTTTTATTTATACATTCTTTTTGTTTTACTAATACATTTTGTAAATTCCATAAATCTTTCCTGATAATCAACTACTTTTTCCTTCTAGATAAATGTAATAATAAAACAAAAAAATTATTAAAAAAAAAAGATTAATATTAATCTAATCTTAATAGTAATGGTTTTTTTTAATAAGTATACAAATACTGGATATTAATTCTTTATTATTATGTTATATTATTATTATTATATTGTGTTTTCTTTATTATCATCATTATTATCAATTATTATTATTATTATTATTATTTATTATTATTATTATTATTATTTATTATTATTATTATTAATTATTATTATTATTATTATTATTATTATTATCAATTCTTATTATTATTATTATTATTATTATTATTTATTATTATTATTATTACTATTATTAACTATTATTTTGTTATATAAAAATAAACGGTAATTATTTTTTTTTTAATTAATAATAATAGTAATAATAATAATAAATAATAAATAATTAATTCATATGAAACACTTTTTTATCATATTTAAAAAAAAAAACAAAAAAAATGGAAAATGGAAAATAAAAAAAAATAATAATTATTTAATTTATTATTTATTAATTATTATATATTAATTATTATTAATTATTAATTATTATTATATTTATATTAGATTAATAATTATATTTAGATTAATAATTAATAATTATAGATTAACAATTATTTATTATTAAAATTTATATTAAAAAAATATTTTTATTTAAATTAATTCATAAATTCTATTTATTATGGATTTATTCAATTATGCAATCATTATAATAAACTTTTATTATTATTAAATTATTTAAAAATTAAAAGAATTTTTGACAATAATTTTTATTTTTTATTAATTAATTAATTAATAGAAGATAGAATTAATTTATTATTTATTATTATTTATTATTATTTATTATTAAAAATAAAATAAAACATAAAGTAAAATAGAAAATAAAGTAAAATAGAAAATAAAATAATGTGGATAATATAAAGAAATAATAAAAAATAATAAAAAATAATAAAAAAAAAGGTTTAAAACTAATTTTTTGGATAATTTAGTTAATAAATGTGGATAGAATAATGATAATGTTTAAGAGTTTTAAGAGTTTGTAAAGGAAAATAAAAAAGTGTGACATGACATAACTTAAAACATGAGAACACTAAAAAAAAAATTAGGATAAAATTCAATCATCAATAAAAATTAAGGAATATTTTTATTTTTATTTTTATTTTTATATTTATTTTTATTTTTATTTTTATTTTTATTTTAATTATTTGGTTTTAAAGAATTGTACAAAAATCCTTAAAATAATGAAACTAATGAATATTTTTATTCTAATTAGTTCATATAAGATATTACAAAAATATTCCTTTTATAATATTCTATAAAAACTACTTTTAATTAGTTTATATTAAATATTAAATAACAAAAAATAATATAACAATATTATATATAATAATTAACAATAATGGTTAATTATGGTTAATAATAGTTAATAATAAATAATAATATTATCAATTATTTAATGATCAATTGATAATAATAATAAATAATCCTTGAGATAATTAATAATTAATGATAAATGAAAAGTAATAATACTAAATAAAAATAATTAATACTAATAATAAATAATCATTGACAATAATAGTTAATAATAATCATTGATAATAATAATCATTGATAATACTAATATGAATAACAATAATAATAAAACAATTAATCATTAATAAAAGTGAAGCAATTCAATAATAAAAAAAGAATTACGGTTTAAATAAACGTAAAAGTAAAAAATAAAAAAATAAAAAATAAAAAATAAAATTTATTAAAAAGATGAAAACGGAAATTTTTTTTTTTTAATGTTGAACTTTTTTTTTTTTTTTTCTCATTAATTTATTAATTTTAATTAATTAATTAAATTTTCATTTTTTAAAAATATATAAAAAAGAAAAAAGAAAAAAGAATGGAATTTTTTTTCTTTTTTTTTTCTTTTTTCTTCTTGTTTTAAATAGTTTTTTTTTTTTTATTAAAATAAAAATTAAAAATTAAAAAAATTAATTTAATTAATTATTAAATAAATAAATTAATTAAAAATCAAATATAAATGAATGAATAAATAAATAAATAAATGAATAAATAAATAAATAAGTATTATTTATAATAATTATAATATAATTATAATATTAGGTATTCATATATTATTTATTATTTTATGTGTATATGTGTATATATCTATGGTGAATTTTTTGTTTTAAGTAAAATAAACCAATAAAATTAATATAATTAAATTCATTCAAATATGGTAATTATAAGTTATAATAATTATATTAATCATTATTATATAATATATTATTCTATATAATTATAATTATAATAGGATTTATGATATAATATATTATTATATATTATTATATATTATTATATCTAATTATTTGTTCAAAAAAAAAATACACAAAAAAAATTTATTGTTTTTTTTTTATTTAAACCAAATAAATAATTTGTCAAAAAATCTTGTTTTAATATAGAATGAAGTTACACAAAAACTAATAAAAATGATACATTTCATTTGATATTCATTTATTCATTATTCATTTTCTAATTATGGAAAAAAAAGTATAAATAAAAAAAAATGCTTTTTTTTTTTCATTCATTCTTTTATTAGTACTGATAATATTTGCTATTTAATTTTATTAAATATTTAAATATTAATTTTATAATCATAAAAATTATTTAATATATTATAATATATTATAGTATAATATAATATAACTATTAATTAATTTTATATTAATGAGATTTATTTTGCAAAAATGGTTACTCAAAACGGTTATTTTTAATAATTAATATTATATTTATTTAATTTATTTATTTACATTTATTTATTTATTTATTTATTAATTTATTTATTTATTTATTTATTTATTTATTTATTTTATATACAATGTATTGACAAGAAATGATAAATTAAAAATGAAAATTTTTATTTTCTATAATTAAAATTTTTATATTTTATATAAATTAAAATAAAAAAAAACTTTATTATCGAAATCGATGATTTAAAGATTTAAAAATAGAGTTATATTGAAAACTAAATATATTTTTCATTATAATAATCAATAGTTAATAATAATTAATAATGAATAATGTTAATAATAATGAATAATAATAGAATAATATTTAGTTTTATTTATTTAAATAATTAATTAATTAATTAATTGATTAATTGATTGAAAGAAATGAGAAAAAAAATAACAATTCTAATTAATTTTTTTTATAACAATTTCATATGAAAAAAGATGATAACAAAAGATAATAATTCTTAGTAAATCAACTTTATTGAATAATTCATATTTAATAAAAAACAAAAAAGTAAAACAGAAAAAAAAAAAGAACTATAAAATAAAATAAAATAAAAAGTTATTTAATTCATTTTCTTTCGTTGCTTTAAAAATTCCTTTCATAAAAGCTTGTTTTTTTTTTTTACACAAATCAATAATCAATAATCAATAATTAATAATTAATAATCTAAAGTTTATATATAAAAAAAAAAAGAAAAATTAAATAAAAAAATAAACTTTCAATCTTTTACCCAATACTAAATTATTTTCTTTTTTTTTAAAAAATAAAAAATAAATAAATTAATAAATTAATAAATGTATTTTGTTTATTTAATTTTTAATATACATATTTTACATATTTTATATTTTATATTTTATATATTTTATATTATATTTATTATATTTATTATATTAAAGTATTTATAGTTATTCTTTTTTAAGTATATATTTATTTTTAACAATATATTATAATATATTATAATATATATTGATATAATTATTTCTTTTTATTTTATTTACCGCAATAAAATAATATATAAATATATAAATATATAAATATATAAATATATAAATATATAAAAAAAATAATTAGATTTCAGTTCATATTTCATATTTATTTATGATAATATTCTATTTAATATAGTTTAATATTCATAATAATTTAAACCAATAATAATAAGAAATATAAATTAAAATCCTCTATAATATTTTTAGGTAATTTAATAAAATTTAGAGTTTCATGTTAATTATTAAAAATTAAAAATTAAAAATGATGATTTTTATTATTATTTAATATATATAAAATTTTTTTTATATATAAAAATTTAATAGCAAATAACAAATTTATTTAAACATTGTTTGTACCACATTAACTTTTTTTTTTTTTTTAATTATTATAATTATAATATAATTATTACTTGCCGTTAATGTATTATTTATTTTAATATTAATATAAATATAATATAATATGTTTTACAATATAGTTCATAAACCTTATTTATTAATATAAATACAAAATAGTTATATAATATATAAAAAAATTTTTTTATTAAAATTTTATTAAATAATATTTATATATATTTTAATACAATGTAAATATATTATATTAATATTAAATATTATTGTTTAAATATTTTTAATATAATAAAGTTATTAAAAATATATATTTAAATATCATATTTTTAATATAATAATATATTATTAATAATAATATTATATTTATTATTTAATGAAAAAAAATCCTATATAAACTAAAAAATGTTTTCTTTATTTTTTTTTTTTTTTTATTTTTACTTTCATCCCATTGTAATTTATAAATAAATTTATACTAATCGTTTTTTTTTTATTTTCTATAAAATAAAACCTTTTTATTAATAAAAAAAAAAAGTTATTGTCAAAGCAATACTTTTTGTACATACATTTTTAAATAAAATAAAAGAAAAAAAATTTATTTCGCATTATATAATTTAATTAATTATATATTTAAATTTTTTTTCTTGATTTGTAAAATAAATAAATAAATAAAAAAAAACTTTATTTTGCATTAACAAAATATATAAATATTATCAATATTAATATATAAAATATACAACTATTTGTATAAATATTATCATTTTATCCTTATAGATATATAAAATAAATTATTTTTTTTTAAACATGGATTACACAAAATTATTATTACTTTTCTGTTTATTAGTTGCTCTTACTCAAGCTATTCCACTTGATTTATCAAAACTTTTCGGTGGAGATGATGATGATGAACCATTATTCGGTGGTATTGGTAAAGCTTTAGAAGATGATGATATTGATACTTTACCTCCAAAAAGTTTACCAGTTGCTGATGAAGACAGTTTACCAACCTCTTCAAAAACTTTACCACCAGAAGATAACTTACCACCAAAAAGTTTAGATGAAGATATTACTTTACCAACTAAGGATTTACCAGAAGGTCTTGATACATTACCAACAAAGAATCTTGATGATGAAATGACTACTACTGAATCTTTACCACCAAAGAGTATTGATGAATCTTCCTTACCAACTAAGAGTCTTGATGATGAAACTTTACCACCAAAGGATATTCCACAAGCTCCAGCCCAACCACCAGTTATTCATACTTCTCAAGATGAACCAATTTACGTTGACCCAGAAGCTGATCAAGTTCCAAAGGATATTAGTACTGATACTATGGGAGCCGTTTCTGACAATATTGGTAACATTACTAATGATATTATTGGTAACATTTCCTACAACATTAAAACCGCTCTTGAAAAGGAATTAGGTACTGAAACTAATGATGAATCTTCTAACGATATGATTAATAATGTTGTTGTTGATTTACTTACTGCTACTGCTGAAGATCTTAAGGTTGCTATTGGTGATCTTTTAAACAATGATTTAAATACTGGTGATTTCGAAACTATTGCTAAGGAAACTGGTCTTAAGGTTGCTCAAGTTTTAGGTCATAATGTTATTACTGCTATTGCTAAAAACATCAACTTAAACCTTGACTTTGAAGATATTGCTAATAATGTTCTTAATGATACTTCTGAAAATGTTTCTAGTTTTGTTAAGAAGGCTCTTCTTACTAGTGAAGCTGTTGTTGAAGATACTACTACTAATGAAACTTCTACTGATATTTCCGTTTCTAATGCTAATGATGTTTCCACTATGGTTACCAACGGTATTAGTTACCTTATTAAGAGTACTTTATGTCAAAACTTAGGTGATGCTAATGCTGCCTCTGTTTGTGAAAACATTGCTAACACTGTTATTGTTAGTGGTGCTGGTATCTTAAATAAGGTTATTTCTGGTGCTATTAACTCTGCTACTGGTGGTGGTCTTTCTATTGCTTGTTCTCTTATTCCAGGTGAACTCTTCAAACAATTACTTGGTACTCTTACTAATGCTATTGCTGGTGCTATTAACAAGGATGATGAAAATGCTTCTGCTATTGCTAACAATGTTATTACTATTATCATTAATACCGTTGAAAACCTTCTCTGTGGTGGTAAGACCGCTGCTGCTACTGGATCCGATAATGTTGGTAGTGTTATTATTAAGGATATTGCTGGTTTAGCTAACCACATTATTAACAAGGTTAACTACATGAATGAAGATGTTGCCAACTCTCTTCGTAAGGAAGTTAAGGTTGATGGTATTCCAGATGTTTCTGACAACATTGCTAATGCTATTGCTAACATTCAAACTGCTATTGTTGAAGCTTCTAGTTAAATTATTTAAATTTAAATTTAAATTTAAATTGCAGAATAAAGCTTTTTTTTATTTAATAAATCATTTAATTTATAATTAGAACTTTTTATTTTTTTTAGACGACAAATTGATTATTTTTTAAAAATTAATCAAAAAATTTTTAATATAAGTTAATTTATATTGAAATTTTTTTTTTTGTTTTTTAAACAAAGAAAAAAAAAAAGAAAAAGAATATATATAAATATTTTCATTTTGTAAATATAAGTTTTTTAATAAAAAAATGGAATATTAAATTAATAAATAATTATATAAAAAAAAAATAAAAAAAATATATATTTTTAATTTATTTAAGAAAAAAAAAAAAATTAAAACTGTGTATTTTGTATTTTGGTAATTTATGGTATTTATGGTATTTATGGTGTGTTTTTTTTTTTTTATTTATAATATAAAATATCAAATATTTATTTATTTATTTATTTATTCATTTTTAATTAATTTTTATTATTTTTATTATTTTTATTATTTTTATTATTTTTATTATTTTTATTATTTTTTTTTATTATTTGTCTATTTATTATATTTTATTTTATTTTTCTTATTGTAAAACTAAAAAAGATATAAAATTTATAAATTTGGATTATAAATGTATCTATACATATATAGATATATAAAGATTAGTTCCATGGAAATGTATTCTTTTCTTTTTTTTTTTTTTTTTGTCTAAATATATATATATATATAAAAATTATTTCCATGGATTTGGATTAGGAATCTATTATACAAGTATTTATATAATTTATATAATATAAAGAATTATGGTTGTGTTAGGGGTTGTGTTAAAGAGTATAATTAAAAAAAAGATATTAATGAAAAGAAAATATATATATAAAAAAAAAATAATTTATAATTAATATCAATTCTATAAATGTATATAAATGTATATAAATGTATATAAATGTATGTATATGTAATTTTATTCTTACTGGATATTTATGTTCAAATGATTTTTTCATATGTTTCATTGCATCATATTGTGGTGCATAAAATCTTTGTAAACTATAACCATAAATCCATAGATTTTCCATATCAATATTTTCTGCTCCTGGTTTAGTTAAATTACCACCATGTCCTGCCATATCCACTAAGGTACCTACTGAATCACTATTATTATTATTATTGATGTTATGATTGCTTTTTATGGAATTCTTACTACTGTATAATTTTTTCTTACTTTTACTATTGTTTTTAGAATGAATAAAATTTGTTGAATGAGATATTGATTTATTCATATTATTATTTCCTTCTTCAACTTCTTTTTCTTCTTTTTCATTCTTATTATTATTATTATTATCATTATCTTTATCATTATCAATATTAGCTATTCTTTCATTTGATCTTAAATTATACATGGATGAATCAGAAATTCCTTTTTATTTATTATTATTATTATAAATAAATAATTGTTATTTATTATTTATTATTAATTAATGATTATTAATTATTATTATATTTAGTAATATTTGGTAATATATAATAATTAAAAAAAAATATTATGTTAATTATTATATTTGTTTCTTAGTATTATTTATTTAATTATAAATTTATTTTCTTTATTATTATTATTATTATATATATATATATAGATACCTATTCTTCTAGTTTCTCTTAAACTTGATAAACTATTTCCATTTCTAATATTTTTATTAATTTTCTTTTTCAACTTTTTCTTCTTTTTCATTTTAATATTTTGTTCTAGTGCAAGTTCACTTTTTGTTAAACCTTCATTCTTTTTTATTTCATTACCATTACCATTACCATTTTCAAATTCTTGTTCATTTTCATTTTCTGGATTAGTTAATAAGGTATTTTGAGCAATACATGCTATATATATACCATTTCTATATTTATTCGGTCTTAATTTTAAGCATTCACCTTTTATTTTTTTTTTTTAAAATATATATATATATATATATATATATAATAAAAATAATATAAATTAGTATATATATATATATATATATTTTTTTTTATATTTATAGATTAATAATTTAAATGATTTTTTTTTATTCATTCGTTTTAGTATTAATAATAATATTAATATATAATATTGAATTTTTATTGTATATTCTATATTATAATATAATATGTTATGGGGACGGGACACTTACTAAATTCATAATCGTAATTTGTTTCATTATAAAATTTTGGTAAAACACATTTTAATTCATATTTATCCACATTATTATCTGCTTCTAAGATACGACTAATAATTGCTTCATTATCTTCTTTATTAACCGTTCTTGAAATAAAAGTTACGGTTTTAGCTGATTTAACTTTTTATTATATAAATAAATAAATAATTAAATATATATATTATAAAAAGAAAAGATTTAAAAAAAAAAATAAAATAAAAAAATTAAGTTTAATAATATGAATATAATGATATGTAATATGTGTATATAATAAAAATATATATATCTATATATATGTATTTTTTTTTTTTTATTTATTACATTTTAATGAATGATTTATTAAATTTTCTGCATTTTTTCTTAATAATGTTATATCTTTTTTGGAATATTCTTCATTTGGAAATTCTTTTTTTATATTTTATTTAAAATTGGTGATTATAGGTAAAATATTTATTAGTTTTATATATATTATTTATTCAAATATTTTATTTTAATAATTATTTTCATTTTATATATTTACCAGATTCTTGCATCATATATCCTAATTTATCAACAATAGCATTTCCAATTGATCTTGGTTCACATATAATGGCACCAACCTATTTTAAATTATATATAATTCATTTAATTAATTTATTTCTTTATTTATTTCTTTATTTCTTTATTTCTTTATTTATTATGTTTTATAAATGAATGTCAAAAAAAAAAAATTATTTCTTTTTATATAATATATTGTATATATAAATATAAATAAAAATAAAAATATAAATATAAATATATACATTTGAAAATTTTTCATCATTTGGATCAGTTAAAAGAAAATCAGTACATAGAATTTCAACATCTATAACATTTTAGTTTTTTTTTTATATATATATATAATTAAAATTAAAATAATAATAATATAATAAAATTTATATAATAATTAATATATATAATACAATATAATAAAATATAAAAATATATAAATATTTATATCTATAATGTTTTTTTTTCTCTCTCTCCTTTAAATATACTTTTTACTCCTTGTGCTATAAATTTAGTTTTTAATTCTTCGGCTTTAGCTAAGGATTTTTCAAATACATATATTTTTCTGGTATTTTTAAATAATGCTGCTAAATGGGAAGTTCTTGTACCATTACCTGCTACCGTATCAATAATATCCATATTATTTGGTAAAACATCATAAATATGATGAGGTCCTAAACAACTGGCTTTATCCTTTTTATTTTTATTTTTATTTTTATTTTTATTTTTTTTTATTATATATATTTATATTTATATTATTATATTATTATATATATAATAATATATATTTATAGATTTTTATAGATTTTATATATATATATATATAATATATATCAGAAAATATTAATATGGAATAATATAAATATTTTTATTTTTTTATTTATTTTTTTCATTATATATTAAATGTATATATATATATATTTTTAAAGTCTTTATATATACTTGTGGAATTAGAATGCTTTCTTCTACTAAATAAGAATTTAGTAAATTATCATAATTACAGGCTGGTACATCTATTACATCATCTAAATCTATATCATAATATACGGTATTCATTTCTGATTTATTACTTTAATTATTTTTTTTTTATATTATTATTATTATTTTTAAATAATTAAATTAATAAAAAAAACTATTCAAAAAAAATTAAAGCTTTTTTTTATTTTATTATTTTATTTTATTCTATTATATATTAAATACTATTTATTTATTTACTTATTTATTTTATTTAAGTTAATTATTTTTATATATAAAAAATTATTAATATATAATTACTTTTCTTGATCATCATTTTCTTGATTATTGGGTGCTTTTGTAATTATATAACCCATTTTAGATAATTCATTAAATACTTGTTCTCTACTTTGTTTTAATGTATTTATTCTAAAATATTTTGGCATTTCCGCTGTTTGTTTTATTTATTTAATTTAATTGAATTTAATTAAATTGAAGTGAAGTGAAGTGAATATATATATATAAATATAAAAAAAATATCAATGTCAATAATATTTAAATTTATAATATTTAATATATTTAATATAAATATTTGTTTTTTAAATCATCCAATATTTTAATATTTTTTTTTTATTGTTATAACTATATATAAAAATTTTTCCATATATCTATAACTATTAATTAATTTATTTATTTAGGTATAAATAATTACATGCTGAATTTTCTTTATTTCTAACTTCTTGTGGAAGTATATTTTCTAATTGTTCTGTAAGATCATTTCCATTTGCTTTACGTTCAATACGTATTCGTGCAAATGCTGCTGCAAGTTTAACTTCATGAGCTTTTAAAGCTGCTTCCATTTTTTGTATTAATTTACTATTTTCTTCACTTAATCCTTTAATATCATCTAAATCATCATCCATGGATCCATTAATATTGGCTTCTCTGGATTTTTTTATATTAGAATGTTTATCATATTTACTTCCCTTTTTATGAGTTTTTTTATTATTATGTTTTTTATTATTATTACTATTATTATTATTACTAGTAGTATTTGAATTCGTATTAGTTGGTGATGAAGTGGTATTAGGATTACCTATAGTTTCTGTACTTTCTGAAACTGAATGATCTATACTTAATTCTGATGAATTATTATTATTATTACTGTTAAGACTATCTTTACTACTTGTGGTACTTTCTACATTATCATATAAAATACCTGGCCAAATAGCAAAATTAAAATGACGTCTCATTAAATCATATACCATAATTTTTAATAAACATAATTTAGATAAAAACTATATATTTTTAGAAAAAGAAAAAAAAAATATATATATATATATATACATAATTATAATAATATGAAAAAAATATAACAAAAAATAAAAATATTAGATTTATTTATTTCTATGTTATTTTATATTATATTAAATATAATAATATTATTATTCCTACTTGATTATTGTATACTAAAAATTGGGTTTTAACTAATATAGTATCAATATAAGTCATATCTAATTTTTTTTTTTTTTATAAATGTTTTTTTTTTGTTATTATATTATATTAAATATGAATATATATAATTATTATATTAGTAAAAAAATACAAAGAAAAAGAAATATATATATATAATAGAAATTAATAATCATAATCAAATATATATATATAAATAAGAAATTGTATATATATATATAACTTCTAGTTTAATTATATATTTATAATAATAGAATAGAATATAAATTTACATTTTAGGGTATTATAACATAATTTATAAACATTATCTTTAGTTCTTCCTGAACATATAGAATCTAATGAAGCTTTATGATTTTGATGATAAGCATAATTATTTGGCATAAGATGATGATTAACAATTTTTTCTAAAATATCAGAAGCATAGATATATTCTATAGCTGGTCTTGGGGTTAAAATTCCTGAATTAAGATCTTTTTCTGTAAGACTTGAAAGGGATAAAGAATATGAATAATCTAATGAATTATTACTATCAATAGAATATCTTTTATATTTATTAATGGAAGGTAAGGAATCAAATATGGTTGTTGCTGAAAAACTAAGTGAACTTCCTAAATCCATCTTCTTCTATTTTTTTTTTATTCTATAAAAATCAAAATCAATATTATTATAAAAAAATATATATATATTTTTATATATATATATATATTTTTTCTTTTTCTTTTTTGTATCTAATATTAAGGTATATATATAGTTTGTATATATATTTTTATATTTTTTTTCTATTTAATATTTTATTCTGTTCTTTTTTTTTTTTAATAGTATTAATGTGTATATATTTGATGATATATTGGTATATTAAATATAAAATATCTTGTATATTATATTTAATAAAAAAAGTATGGTTTATGGTATTTTAAATTATAAACCGAAAAAAAAAGTTTACAATTAAAAATTAAATAATATTTTATATTAACTATTTTTTTATAATTTATTTTTTATTAATAACTTTGACGTAAAAAAAAAATAATAATAATACTATATATTAAAGAATTAATAATAAAATTTTTTTTTATTTTTATTATTTTTATTTTAATTTTTTTTAAAATTTGGTAAAGATTAACTATTATTATTATTATTTTATTATTATTATTATTTTTTTTATGATTATTTATACCATTAAAATATAATATAATAAAAAAGTTATTTATATATTTATTATATATAAATTTTAATTAATAATATAAAAATATTATAAATATCCTTTAATTTCTTTATTTTAAAGAAAATATTTTAATATTTATTCATTTTAACTAATTCTATAAATTTTAAAAAAAAAAAAAAATTTTTTTTTTTAAATAACAAATATTAAAAAATAAACTTTTTAAAATTTAAAAATAAAAAATAAAAAAAAATAAAAACAAAAAAAATTTTTCATTTTTTTATATGCTTTAATATTTAATATTTAATATATTACATTTTATATTATTTTATATTATATATTACAATAAAAACAAAAAACAAATGTAACAAAATAAATTTAAATAATAAATAAACAATTATTTAATATTTTATTTTTAATATTTTATTTTATTGTATTATATAAAATTATAAAATTTGATATTTTAAATAAAAATTCAAATTATTATTATACATCAATTTAAAAAATAATTTATTTAATATTAAAAAAAAAGTTTTTCTTTTTTTATCATATTATTTTCTACCTTTTTTTTTATAATAATATCATAATATCATAATAATAAAATAAAATAAAACAATATTAAAAATTAAAATTATATAAAAAATAAAATGGTTTTGACAGTTAGACGTGCCTCCGCAGATGATGTGGATGAAATATATAATTTTATAAGAGAAGATGATTATTCTTTTAATAAATTAAAATTAAAATATGGAACTTCAAATATTTCATATTTAATGTATATATATACTTATACCTACATATACCTACATATATATAATATATATATAATAAAATATATAATAAACTATTTCACGAATATATTTTTAAAGATTACTATTACTTTTACTATTATTATTATTATATTTACATTAAAAAATTTTATCTAAAGTATTATTATTAATAATATTATTTTATATTTGTTTTATATATGATATATATATATGACATATATATATATTTTTTTACATAATTTTAAATTTAAATGAAAAAAAAAAAAAAAAAAAAAAAGTGATACATCAGCTATAAGTATTGTTGGTATTGATAAAGAAAATCAAAAAATTATTGGATTTATTAGTGTTTCTTTATCACCTTATAAAGAATATATAAAAACAAAAGATTGGACAAAAGAATTACCTTATGCTTTTGAATTAAAAAATTGTTCTGTATGTGTTTATCTATCTATATAAAATGAAAAAAAGAAAAAAAATTATTTTGAAAGATTATTAGAAGATTAATATATATATATATATATATATATTTTTTTTTGTTTTTTTTTTTTTTTAAAAATTTAATTATTCATTTATAATAATTATTTTTAACTGAAATTTTAAATATTTATTGATTTATTATTATTATTATTATTATTAATATACACTTTGTTTCTCTCTATTTCTCTTTCTATTTCTTTTCTTTATATATAATAGCCATATAATACTATGTTTTTATCTTGTTGTGTATATAAACAAAAATATTCAATAGATTTTTTATTTTATTCATTAAAACAAATTTTTTTAACTATACCAAATTTAAAATATATTGGATATTTACTTCCAAAATCTCAAAATATTGATAAACATTTATGTTATACTGTACCACCAAGATCTTATAATGGAACAAATTATATTTATGATAATGATAATGAGGGTATTAATGATGATGTTGATGGCGTAATAAGAAATAGTAATAGTAATAGGAATAGTAATAATAATATTAGTAATGTTAATAAAATTTATTTAGAAGAAACTAGTAATCGTTCCTCTAATTCAGCTATTCAATCAATGTCATCCGCAAAACAAAGATTTTTCTTTAATAAATGTAGAAGAAAAATGGAAATTTCAGATGATGATAATACTGATAATACACAAACTAATACTAATAATGATAATAATAATGAAAATAATGATAATGATAATGATGATAATGATAATAAAAAAGATGTTTCCTATTTAAATAATTTTAATTTTTGGGTATGTTTTCGTAAAGATTTAGTTTATTTAATGAAAATAAGAAAAGCAAGAGTTGAAGATTGTGATGATTTAATACCTATGTTTAAACAAAAAAGTGTAATTATTATTTATAAATGAAAAGAAAAAAAATTATATTTATATATATATTATACAAACACATAATATATTATATATTTGTATAATATATTATTATTATTATTATTATTATTATTATTATTATTATTATTATTTATGTTCTTTTTATTTTATTATATATATATTTTTTCAAAAATTAATATATTATGAAAATTTATATAATTTATATATTTATTTATGAATAGTTATTAGATGATCCTGACAGTATATATTATTTCTCTGAACTCTTAGAAAATAAAGATGAACATATTAATACTATTGTAGCAGAAGTAAAAATCAAAATATATATATATATATATATTTATATATTATTTCATATAATGAAAATTCATATATATATATATAAAAGATATATATAATAATTACTATAAATATTTTTTCTTTTATATAATATAAATAAAAGTTAAATAATAAAATTGTTGGTTTCATGTCAATGAGGAATAGTATTGAATATTCAGCATTACTTGATAAATTTGATCTAGATTTATATGAAACATTATTTGATGGTAATTAATTATTATTATTATTACTTATTATTATTATTAATTATTATTATTATAATTAATTTTTTTGATTAAATATATAAATTATATATATATATATATATATATATATATATTTTTTTTTTTTTTTTTTTAATAAAATATTATAAAGACATAACAGAAGTTGATATTGATGAAGAATTATTAAAAGATTTCAGTTCAACTAATATTAGTAATAAATCAAAAATAGATTCACAATCTTCATTTGGTCAAAATAAAAAAATAAATAATAATAATAATAATAATAATAATAGTAATAGTGAAGATGATCAAATAAAAGTTAAGGAAGTTTCAATAGATAATATGGAACCGTTCTCTAAATCTTATTCTCAGTCAGTAGAGAAAATTACTGATCAAAATAAATCTACAACTAATATTATTGATGATAATAATAATAATAAAGAACAACAACAAGAACCTATAGATGAATTAAAATCTGTTGTAAATATTAATAATAGTGGTGAAAATATTAAAGATGATCAGGGTTCTATTATTATATCTAGTGATAACCTTCCATCTACAGAATTAGAAACAAATAAAAAAGAAGAAGGAAAAGAAAATGAAGAAGAATTTAAGGATGATTATTCTGAAAGTATTGAAAGTATTAATGATCTTAAAAAAGTTGCTTATTTAAATAATGTTTTATGTATAAATCTTTTCTATATTGATGATTATTATGCTTCTTATTCTAATGAATTTTTAAAGGTAAAATATATATTATTTAATATATATATATATAATATTAAAAAAAAATTTTTTTTAAAAAAGAAAAATATTATTATTAATAAATAAATAATATATATATATATTAATATTGAAATTATTATTATTATATATTATTTTTTCAATTCTTTTTATTATAATATTAAATATTCAATAAATTTATCTATCAAATATTAAAATAATTATTTTTTATGCATAATAATAATAATAATAATAATAATAATAATAATAATAATAATAATAATAAAGTCTGCTTTTAATTTATATCCAGATAAAGAATATTGTTTAATAAGTTTACCTACTATGGAATTATCCATTCCTTTATTAGATAATATGACAAAAGTAGAGTTTAGAGAAAATATTAATATTAGACATTCATTATATATTTGTCATCGTGAAAGTTCTTTAAATCAAATAAAAGTACGTAAAGGATTGGATACGGATATTGATGGAATAGAAAAATTAATTGAAAATATACCAAAATATATTGATATTATACATCAAGCTAAAATGGCCCTACTTTCTATGAATAGTGAAACGGATATAAAAGATAAATCAGGTATTCTTCTTATTTTTTTTTTACCTATAAAGAAATATATTAAATTAATTATTATATATATGATTTATATTATAGTAAATGTATTAAAAATATTACAAATAAAAAAATAATTAATATATATAATTTTTATTTATTTTTTATGATATATATATGATATATTTATATATACTCATTTAAATATATATTCATAAACATAAATATATTATTATATAATGTATTTATCCATATATCTATATATATCTATATCTATATATTGATTTTAAATAAATAGTATTATATGTTGCTGAATGTTTAGATATGGTTGTAGGATTTGCTATATTAAAATCTTGTGATAATCCAAATGTATTAATTGAACAATTTAATATAGAAAAATATTGTACAAAAGAAAATCATCATTTTGATTCAAATGATGAATTTATTTTATCTTATCTTGTTATGAATCCCTTATATGAAAATAAAGCGAGATATTTCCTTGAAGTAAAATATATTTATATATCTATAATAATATAAAAAATATAATATTTATATTGATATATTATTTTTTCATAATTTCATTATAAAATATATAAAATTAAAAAATTAATAAATAAATAAATAAATAATAATAACAATAATAATAATAATAGGAAATTATGCGTCAAACAGAATTATATTGTTTAATTCATACTTTTAATGAATCTATGGATGCTTCAACTCACAAAATACTTTTAAAAGAATTTGTACCAGTTAAACGTAGAAGACAGTAAATATATATATATAAATATATATTAATTAATATAAATTATTTTATAATTTCTCTTCCTTTTTGTTTTATTCATTCATTAAATAATTAATTATCAAATTTTATAATATTTTATATTAAAAAAAAAAGAATACAATTTGTAGATAATAAAAGAGATATGAATAAGGTTGCTGATCATTTAAATTATAATATATCATTAATTACTACTAATCTTTTATATGAACCAAAAGTAAATAAAAACAATTTTATTTTTTATTTTTATTTTTTTTTTTTTAAATTTATATATTTAAAATATATATATTTATTCTCGTTTTATCATATAATATTAACATTTATATATATATAATATATATATATATATATATAATTAGATTACTATTAATACAAGAATTGTTGTTATTGGAGCATCAGATACTGGTATATCGTTTTTAGAAACATTAATATATGTAAATATTTTCATACTATCATTCTTTTTTTAAATAATAATTATATTATATATAAATGTACATTTTAAGTATAAATATATTCAATATAATAAATTATTTTTTTTTCACTTTCTTATATATATAAATATATTTAGAAATCACATTACTTATTTAACAATTTAATATTGGTTTCTGAAAATGATTCTTATGGTAGTAAAAAATGTCCATATGCAGTTGATAATATGAATTATTCTGTTCATGAGTAATTTTACATATAATATTTTATAAAATATATTTTTTTTTCTATTTTTCACATGCATTTTTTTGTCTTTATTCTAAATAATTATATAATAATATTATATATATATCATTTATAAATGCGTTTTTTTCCCACTATTTTTTTTTTCTTTGAAAAAAGTCTTGAAAAAATGAATATAGAAAATTATGTTCAGTATATAAATAGTGTAGTAAATGTTATTAATCGTGAAGAAAAAAATATTGTTACAGAAACTGGTGAAGTTATTGAGTAATTAAAAATATATAAAATATAATATACTATAATATAAATATATATTATAATTGAGAATAATATATAAACATATTCTTATAAATTTATTATAATTATTCTTTATATGTGATAATAATTATTATTATATTATATATTTATTAAAAAAACTAAAAAAAAAACAAAAAAAGATATGATTATCTTATTATTACTACTGGTTTACAATTCCATCCAGAAATTCTTGATAAGAAATTTAGTGAACTTAAAGGTGTTTATTCAGGAAGTAATATCGAATCATGTATTGAAATTATTGATTCATTTTCCAACGAAATAAATGAAGATAAATCATTCGTAGTGTAAGTTAATTTATATAAATAAATAAATAAATAAATAAATCTTAATAATTATTTTAATAAAATTATGCATACTAAAATTATAATAAAATTTTAATATATATATATATATATATAAATGAATTATCATAAATAATGATAAATATTATAATATAAATTATTAACTTTTTTTTACTTAATAGTTATGGTAATGATATTCAAGCATTCCCAATTCTTAAAGGTAAAATAATTATTTTAATTTTTTATATTATTTGTTCTATAGAAAAGATGTATTAATAAAAAAACTAAGAAAAAATATTATATTTACTATTAATATTAATATTATTTTTATTTTTTATTTTTATTTATTAATAATTTTTTTTCAAAAAAAAATTAGCTTTAATGGATTGCGTTCCTCTTGAACAAATTTACTTTATTATTCCAAATTATGATAAAAATGTTCGTCATTGGTTTGATAATAGACCTTTAGAAAAAAAAGTATGTAATATAAATTAAAGAAAAAGAAAAAAAATTTTTTCTTATATTATTAATATATTAATATTTATCATTATTAAAAAAAAAAATTAGGTATTATCTTTAATTCATAATTATGGTGTTAATGTTTTAATAAATTATCAACTAATTGGTTTCGATGAACAAATTTCTAAATTATCTGATATTACAATAAGTGTATGTATAATTAATTAATTATTATATATTTATATATATAAAAATAATCATTTATAATAGAAACCAAAAATAAAAAAAAAAAAAAAAACAATAATTAATAACATACCATTTAATATATATATAATATAAATTAAAAAAAAATAAATTAATAGAATGTAGAAAATGATGGTAATGAAGAGATTACTATTAAAAATGTTGAAGCATTCTTCTATGTTGATAAAAAATCAACCAATAATAGTATATTTAATGCTATTAATAATTCATTCTTAGTATTTGATGGAAATTTAATTATTGGAAGTCATTTCCAAACCAATGATGATTATATGTAAATAGAAACAAAAAAAAAAAAAAAAAAAAAAAAAAAAAGAAGAAAATAAAAATAATGAATAATATATTTATAATAAATAATAATAATTATTATTATTATATATGTATATATAATTTATATATATTAATTGAAATTTATTATAATTTCATTCATTTTTAATTTTTATATATATAGTTTCTCAGCTGGTTCATTAACAAGATATACAAGTAAATATGAAACATTATGGAATCATAGTTATTATAATTCAAAAGAATGTGGAAAAAAAGTAATAATAATTTTAAAAGAAAAAAAATAATTATAATAATTATTTATTTAATATTTGACAAAAAGAAAAAAATATTAAGTAATTTTTTTTTAAATTCTTTTTTTTTATATATAAGCTTGCAAAAACATTATTACCTATTTTTGAAGGAAATGAAAAAGCAATTAAAGATATAAAGAAAGAAAATGAAGCTTTAATTAGTTTTAATGATTTAGTTGCAACAAGATGTATTTTACCTGGTGATTTAATGTTTTTCCATTTCGATAAACCTTATCTATTTAATCAAACTAAAGCATTTAGAAAAACGGATGAGAATTATGTATGAAAAAAATAATATTATCTTTTTATTTTTTTTTATTTTATTTTATTTTATTTATTATATATTTTAAATTTTTTAATTGTATTAATTATTTATATATAATTTTACATATATATATATATATATATTTATTATTAATTAGGGAAGAGATTTAATTATACATAATAATAAAGAATTTGAAAAGAGTGAAAAAAAAGTAATTGAATATTTCCATATTCATATTGATACCTATGGATTTATTCAATCTTTAACTTATGTAGGAAAAGAAGACCTATTTAGTGAAAATATGATTTGTTTATATGGTATGCATGAAAAATATTTGAACCGTTTAATATCTAGATTCGATGAAGGAATTATACCTGACTTTAAGAAGTATGACTTTTTAATAATTAGAATAGAATATAATAAAATAAAATGAAAAATAAACATAATATTAATACTAATATTAATACTAATAATTATAATAATAATAATAATAATGTCAATTTTATTAATTATTGTTTTAATTATTATTTTTTTTATTATTATTTTTATTATTATTATTATTATTATTATTATTATTATTATTATTATTATTATTACAATTATGATTACGATTATTATCATCATTTTTAATATAATTATTATATCTTTTGTTAATTATTTTATTATTACTTTAATTTTTTGTTTTTGTTTTCCTTTTTAAACTAGATTCCTTAATGAACCATGGGCTCAACCATTATTCCATGATCGTTTCCGTTCATATATGAAACGTTTACGTACAGATTTAATGAATCCTTCCCCATCTTCTGTACCATTATTACCACTTGGAAATGATAATGATGAACCTAGTACTAGTGATTCCACAGAAAAACCAATGGAAATGAAAGATATACTTGATAAATTATATAATTATATTGCTAAAAACGAAATTGTAATTATAAAATATTAATTATATATATTTATATATAAATAGATAAAAACATTTTTAAATTTGTATAAATATTAAAATTCATAATACTATAATAATTTGTTTTTTTTTATTAAATTAATTCATATTTAATTAATAATAAAATAATATAGGTACCTGAGGAAGAAAGAATTAAATTATATGATTCATTTGATAAATCTATTGATCGTAAAAAGATAGATCATACTGTTTACAGATATTTAGTAGAATCAGGATTTTATAATTTCCCATAATATTTTAAATTAATTCTTTTTTTTTATTTATTTATTTATTTTTACATTAATTTTTATATTTCATTATTTTATTATTTAAATATTTTATTTACAAGTTAATTATATAATACATAATGTATTTTATATATTATATCATATATAAATATATTAATTATCAAAATAATATTTTTATTAATATTTATTACAATAAATAACTATTATTTTTTTTTCTTTTTTCTTTTTTCTTTTTTCTTTTAATCTTTTTTCATTCTTTTTTTTTTTTTTTTTTAATTTTTTTTATTATTATTTCATTATTCTTGTATTAATCATATAAAGATTAATTAATCAAATAAAGTATTAAATAATATAAAATACAATTAAAATAATCTTTATTTTAATATTTAAATAATAGTTATTTATTTACAACTTAACAAAATATTTTCATTAACTATATCTATTATGGTTATTATATATTTATGGGTAAATATCATTCTTTCATGGCTAATTTTCAATTTATAATATTTGTCTCCAATTTACACTAAGTTAATGATTAATCCATTAAACATTTTTACCAAAGATTTTATTATATATAAAAAAAGTTTTTGTCAATAATATTATAATTATAAAAATTAAATAAATTATTTTGAAATATTACATATACAATTATACAAATTTAATGTCAATGATAAATATTCTTACAATTTTTCCTTTTTCTAAATCTCTAATAATAATCCGTATCAAAAATTATTCCTGTTAATATAAAATTTTTTAATAATTTTTATGGATTTTTATAATAATATAATAAAGAAATATAATTATTTATTTATTTATTTAGTTAGTTAATGTTTACATATAGTTTTATTACGAAATATTAATTTTATTTTTTATTTATTTTCTTATTAATGTAAAAAGTAAGTATATATGAACCACATGGAATAGGAGTAACATGTTTTGTTAAAGTATCAATTATAGATTTTTTTTAGTAACTTCTGGACCCTTTTTTTTTTTGAAAATGTCTATACAAACATAAATTTCAATAACAATTTGAATAATGACGATTGTTTTCATAAATTCTTTCATATTTTATCTAGAGAAAAAAAAATAATTGTAATAATAATAATAATAATATCAATTTTTATTATAAATAATTAATATTAATGGTGGAAATATATATAATTTAAATATAAATTAGTATATTATATTAATTTTAAAAATATACTTTTTATAAATAGATAATTTAAAAGTCTAATAGTAAAAAATATTTTTAATATATTATATATGATTTATATCTATATATGAATGTGAAGTTAAAAAAAAAAAAAGAGAGAAAAATAAAACCTTTATATACTATTAAAATTTTTTTTAATAAAATATAATAATTATATAAAATTATATACATATATATATATATTTCATGAAATATTTATATAATTCTATTATTTAATAGTATTAGTTTTATATTTTTTATTAAAATAACATACAGAAGAATTTAGAAGTACTTTTATTTTAAGATAAATAATAAAATAATAATAAATTATGTTATTTACTACTTTTTTATTTTTATTTTATTTTATTTTTTTTTTTTAAAAAATTTGTATAAATAAATAAATTATAATAAAAAATTAAATATTATATAATTGTTAATTGATCAACCTTTATTAATATATATTATGATAAAGAGTTACGATTTTATATTCAAATAATGTGGCTTATACATTAAATTTAATACAATATATTTTAATACATTTAACACATATTTTCACATATTCTAACACTCCCCCCTAAACCTAGTTATTCTAGAAGAATAAAAATTGGCTTATAGGTGAATATGTGTATAATATTTATTTATTATTAACTATAATTAAATTTATATAAAAATTTTTATAATTTATCTTTATTATTATTCATTAATTAAATTATTAAATTCACGCCTTATTATATTGACAATACATAATTTTCCTTTTTGGTTTTGCTTTCTCTTGACAACTCATGGTTTAACACTTTGGTTTTTTTTGTCTTTTTTTTTATTATATAAATATTTAAAGAAGATATAAATGGTAACTTTTTATTATAAAAAATATATTTTATAAAGTAATGAAATATTATTGTTATGTGAAAAGTTAACATAATGGTAAATTGAAAATTATTATTATTATTATATTAATAATTAATGTTCCATTTCCATTTGGCGTATACCCAAAAAAAGTATTTTAAGATAATCAGCATTATTTTTATTTTTAACAGTATTATCTATTAAACTGAAAAATGTATTAGTTTCTACAGTAGTTAATTCATCAAGAAATTGATAGGTATCAAATACAAGTAGAGGCCATGCTAAAGGTTCACAATAAACCCCGAGTCTTGAAGAAACAATTGCCCATAATGTACTACAAATTAATTCAACTTTACTTCTACTAGTAAATACTGCAATAAATGTATTAACATTTCCTCCCAAAATTGATGTTGCAGTTCTAGTACCAGGGTTTTTAATAAATGTAGGTATTGTATTTATAACTAATTGTGTAAAGGACGCCAAAGCACGAGTTGTTTCTTTTACTGGTATAGTAAGTACTTGACCAGCATAAATTTTATTTGGATTTTTAATATTATTACATTCACATATTAATTTCATAGGCACACCATATTTTAATTCTATTGCAGATAAAGTATCTCCCCTTTTTACTTCGTATTCAACCATATTTTACAATTTAATTGTTTATTTTAAAATTATTTCGAAATCTTAGAATGAACAAGAATTTATATTAATTGCAAGATTTAAACTTTTGAAATCTTTTAATTATTACGGAAATTTTATTGTTTCTAAAATATTTCTTTATTTCAACTTTTAAAATCATTTCAGTTTTTAAGATTTCAATTTTTCAAAATTTTAAATTTTAATATTTCAAACAAAAGAATTTATCAAAATTTTATTATGTCTGGCAGAGCAAATAAGTTGGTCAATATGTAAATAGTGGGAACACTATTTCATTTTATGATTAGAGTCTTGAGTTATTGAGTCAAATGAGACTCTTAATCTATTAACAGTCAGTTAATTGGGTTTAATAATTATGTCAACTTTATTAATATATATTACGATAAAGAGTAACGAATATTTAAATTATATAAATTACATGTTTTTATATTCATATAATGTGGCTTATACATTAAATTAATACAATATATTTTAATATATTTAACACATATTTCACATATTTTAACAGATATAATTTATTATATTGATTTATTAATAATTTATTTAATAATTTATTAAAAACATATATTATATTATATTATATTATATTATATTATATTTTATTCATTAATCAATTTTTTATATATTTGTAAAATCTATATACATCTATAACAATGGCAATAATTGTCTTTAAAATGGCTAAATATTCAACCAATAGATTTTCTGTGGCTATACTAATATGGTAATAAATCATCAAGATATGGCAATAAAAATTTATAATAAATTAATAATTAATTTATTTATATATTTATAAATTAATTATATATATAAATTTTAACAATTCTGCATATTAAACAAATTTATTATATATTTAATGATGTAATGATTTAAATCTTAATTCCCTTTTTAAAGATGATGATTATGTTTTAATATTCAATATTAACTGTATATTCTTATTATATATTAATTATAACTATGATTTTAGATATATTAATTATCTATTAATTATTTAAATGCATATTTATATAAAAAAAAAAATAAAATAAAAAATAAAAAAGAATATATAAATCGTATAAATCCTTCGATTTTTTTTTCTTTTCTTCTTTAATTTTTTTTTTATCTTAACATACGTTTACTTTATTTTATTATATATATATATATATTAAATATTAAATTTTTATATTATCAATAATTTTTAAATATTTATATTTCTATTTTTATAAAAATGGTTAAATACACTAAGTATTATGTTAATGATAATATTGAAGAAAATGAATTTTCTTCAAGAATTATTATATATGATTCAATATTAAAAAAACATTTATTAATTTTTATATATGAACTTCTCTCTTATATTTGGAAAGTGCTAATTCAAGTCTTTAAAACTTTTTTATTTAACATAATGTTAATTAATATTTTTTTATATAATGTATGTAAATATAGAAAAAAAATTATATTAAAAAATAAAAAAATAATAATTTATATAATATTATTATTAAATATATAATTTTATAAATCTCTCATATATATATATTTTTAAAAAATACCTTTAATTTGAATAATTATATATATATAGTTGTTCTTTCCTTTTATAAAAAAATTTAAAGACCAAAATAATAAAAAAATTTTTCTTCCTTCTTATGATATTAAAAATTTAACAAAATTTGGAAAGGATTGGTTAAATTCTGGTAATTTTGTGGATGCTACTAATGAAGATGGTAATACTCTACTTATGTTATCTATTATAAAAAAGGATTTTGCTTCTGCTCAATTTTTAATTAATCATGGTGCTGATCCAAATAGACAAAATAAACAAGGTTGTACATCAATGCATTATGCTGCGGAATTAGGAAATGAAGATTTAATAACTTTATTACATAAAAATGGTGGAAGATTTGATATTGAAAATTATAATGGTGTAAAACCACAAGATCTTTTAATAGAAAATAAAAATATAACTAATGATTTTTGGAATTTACTTCAAAAAAGTATTACAATAATTGATAATGGTTATATTATTTATGATACATTAACTAAAGCTTATTTACTTTGGTCTGGTGTTCCTATTTTAATTACTACTGGTGGTTTTATTTTGAATAAAATATGTAAAAATATGCTTAAATAAAACTTAAGCAAATAAATATGAAAAAAAAATTTTTTTTTTTTTTTTTTTTGTAAATAAAAAATTGTAAAAAAGTTAATAAGATAATATATATGTAACACGAAAAAAAAAAATAAATAAAGTTATATATAAAATACACCAATTTTTATTATTCTTTTTTTTTTTTTAAATATATATATATAATGTATTTTATTGTTATTATTATTATTATTTAATAAATAATAAAATATAAAATATATGTAATTTTTTAATTTTTTTTTTATTTTTTAATATTTATTTTATATATTTTATATATGTCTTTTTTATTTATTTTTTTTTTTTATTTTTTTTTTTTTAATGAATAAAACACTTTTAATAAATTAAAATTTATATAATAATAGCATTTGAAAAAAAAAATCTTATAATAAAAATATTAATTTATAAATATCTATTTTTATAATAAATAAATAAATATATATATTATTATTTATATATATATGTAAAAAAAAATAATGATATGGCTATTGTAAATATTAAAAATTTTTTGTTAAAAAAATTTTTTTTAGTATATATTATATATATAATATTATTATCATTAATGATAAACTTATATATATTATTGTTATTATATTATCATTAATAATAATGATTTTTGTGATTCTCTGTTTTTTTTTTTTGTTTTTTGTTTTTTGTTTTTTTTTTTGTTTTTTGTTTTTTTATTTTTATTTTTTTATTTTTTTTTGTTTTTTTTATACTGATAAAAAAATAGGAATATTATTACTTAATTATGTTGTTTCAAATGATGATGATGACGATGTAAAGTTTTAATTTTATTCCAAAAATGATGATGATCATTACTATTGTTACTACTACTATTATTATTATTAGTATTATTATTATTATTATTATTAGTATTATTATTATTATTATTATTATAATTTTTAGAATCCTCACCATCCAATTCTTTATCTTTTTCATGGTCATTAGTTGAATGTGATTTATTAAAGAAGCTTAAACGATGATGATGATGATGATGATAATGAATTTTATTAATTTTTGGAAATTCAAGGGACAATTTATGACTTAAACTTTCTCTTTTATTACTATCTTTTTGAGAATTCTTTCTTTTTTCTTTAATTTCAATATGTGAAGTATTTTTGTTATTGATTTCATTTTTTTCAATTTTATATTCTTTATTATTTATAGGACTTGTATTATTATTGTTGTTGTTGTTGTTATTTTCTTTGTTATTTTCTATTTCACATTTTTCTTCCTTTTCCTTTTTCTTTTCCATTTCCTTTACGTTTACCTTTTCATTTTTATCTTTTTCATTTTTATTATCATCCTTATCTATTTTTATCTCTTTAATATCTTCTATTATATCCGCATTTTCTTTTTCTTGTTCAAATACTTTTATTTTTATAACCTCTTTTTTATTATTGACATTACTGTCATTAGCATCATTAGTATCATTATTAATAGTATTACTATTATTTTGAATATTCTTATCATTATCATTATTATTAATAGTATCATTATTAAGATGATTATCATTATCATTATTATTAATAGTATCCTTATTATTATTAAGATGATTGTCATTATCACTATTATTAATAGTATTATGATTATTATTAAGGCTATTATCATTATCATTATTATTAATAGTATTATTATCGTTATTGTTATTTTTTGTAGTGGCTTTTTCTGAATCTTTAGATCCTACAGAATCTGTAGATTTGAAATGTTTATTTGGTAATGCTGTTAAAGAATGATGTATACTAAATTTTAAGAGATTAGTATTATGATGATGACTATGACTACGTTTATGTGAATGACTATGACCAAGACTTAAACTATGATGATGATAATAATGATGATGATGATGATGATGATTTTTGTTTTTACAATGATGTGTATGTTGACAATTTTTTACTATTTTTTTAGGTTTTGATTGTACACGTTCATCATTATATCCATAGTTATGATGTTCTTCTCTTTTTTCAAAAGTATCAAAAATATTTGCAGATTTAGGACAAACATAAGATTTTTCACTTTCAGTATCACTTAATCCTTTAATATGATGAAGTCTTAACGTATCTTCATCTGTACTTATACGAAGTTGTTCATTAATATTATGACTTGATTTTGATCTTTGTTTTAATCCTATACCACTTGTTGATGCAGATTCATCATTTAGAGGTGTAAAAGAACTAAGTTTATTGGAAAAACCATTATGACTATGTCTACGTACCAATTTTTTAGGTTTGGATATTGGTGATAAAGATTTATTACTATTATTATTATTATTATTATTGTTGTTGTTGTTATTGTTATTATTATTATTATTATTATTATTATTATTTCCTGATATATCTACTTTATCTTTATCTTCTTTATTATCTATGATGTTAGTTTCGGATTTTTTATTTTTATTTCTACTATCCATAACACGTTTATACTGTGTATAAGCTTCCATACGATCAGAAGAAGTAATTTGACTTTTATCATAATTTGAAAATTTTTGTAAATGATGTTTTAATTTTTGTTTTTCTGTACTGGAAAGGGAACATAAAGAAGAATCATGACTTTTAATATCAAAATTACTATTACTATTATTATTATTGCTAAAGTTGTTATTTATATTATTATTAATATTAAAGTATTCTTCACTTGGAGAAGAACAAGAAGTTGGTGCTTTCACAAGGAATTGGTTATTAATATGTTTTGACATTGATAAATTAATAGTATTGTTAGTTTTTGAGAGTGAAGTACAACAACAACTACAACAACTACAATAACAACTACTATTACAACAATAACTACTACTACAATTACTATTGCTTACAACACTACTACAATCATCTGAATATGAACAATAAGAACATGAACTACATACACTTTCATTTGCTAAAAGCTCTAAATTTTTCTTACCATTCATATGATTACCATGACAATGATAATGTTGATGATGTGGATTATTATTATTATTAGTATTAGTATTAGTATTAGTATTAGTATGATTATTATCATTATTACTATTTTCTTTATCATCTGAATAATTTGAATGAGTAGATGAATTACTATGAACAGTAGAAAATATAATATTTTGTGGTGAACTTGGTTCTGATTTTACAATCATCATAGAATGTACTAATTCAGAATTTAATTTTGCAATATATTGTTTTTCTTTTTCACTAATAATATCACTATCCTCACTTGTTCTTTTATCACCATTATTTATTAATAATTTATGATTATCATTAAAATTATTCATACTATTATTATATGATTTTATTTGATTGTCCATATACAATGATTTATTATTATGGATAAGATTATCTTCTATTTCAGTTTGCTTTATGGGTTCTTCTGAAATAAGATGATTATCTGGTGAAGATTTTATATTTAAATCATCATTTATTTTTTCACTAATAGAAGACGTTGAGGCTTTTAATGTATTTTCAGAAGTTGATCTATCATTTATAGTATTAAAGTTACTTTCTTCTTGATCTTGATCTTGATCATGATCCTGATTTAATGTTTCATTATCTGTGGATATGGCATGACAAAGTTTATCATTTGAATTTAAATTTATATTTGAATTAACATTTGATTCTACAGTAAAAGAATTTGTATTATTATTATTATTATTATTATTATTTTTATATTCATGTGTATTAGAAAAAGATTTACTATAATGATGCTTTTTTATATAACTATGACTAAATAATGAAGATGCTAAATTTAAAATTTTCATATTTAAGGAACGACTTGAATTACCACTAGCTATACTATTATCATCAGAATATTCACTATAAGAACAATCTGATTCTTCACCACCATTATCTTGATGATTATTATTGTTATTATTATTATTATTGTTATTGTTATTATTAATATTATCATCTTTTTCTTCTTCATTTTCTTTAGATGCTTCTAATTTTCTTTTTCTTTCTTCCTCCTTTTGTTCTCTTTCAACTTCTTCAATTTCATCTTGTGAAAAATGTTTTAATGCTATTTTAGCATCAGGTACACCTTCAAAAGAAGATTTTAAATACCATTTAATAGCTTCCTTTGGATTTTTTTCTATATTATTTTCTAAACCTTCTTCAAAGAACCAACCTAAAATATATTGAGCTTTAGCCCGAGAAAATCTTTGAGTAGGATTATTAACATAAGTTGAATTAGCTGCTCTCTTAATCCAGTATAAAGCTTCTTCATCATCTTGAGGAATATCTGGTGGTGAACCTGTAAGATAAATATGACAAAGTGATATCTTTGATTCAATACAATGACCATTTGCTGCTTGAGTAAACCAATAAACTGCTTTTTTCAAATTGCAAGGATAGGTTAAATGACCATGTTGATAACAATACCCTAAATAATCTTGTGAATCAACACAACATTTTTCAGCAGCCATTCGAAGATAAGAAGCTGCTGATTTTTGATCTTTTTCTTTATCATTTGACATTCCTTTTTCATAAAATTTAGATAATTGATACATAGCTTCACCTACAACTAATTGTTCCTTTGCATCAATACTCCAAGTACAACGATGAAGCCAACGTACGGCTTCCTTTTTGGACTTTCTACAACCTATTTCTCCATGAAGATAAGCCATACTTAAACGATACATTGCTTTACAATAACTATTTAATGCTGCTTGTCTATAATATTTTTGGGCCATTTTATTATCTTTGGCTACTGAATCTAATATACCAGATTCATAATATCTTGCTAATTGAAAAGTAGCAGCTGGATAATGATAATTATGTGCTTCTTTAAATATCTTAAATGCTTTTTCATAATCTTTTTCATAAATATAATGTAAACCTATTTGATATAACTGGGCAACATGACTTTTATCAAATTTATAATCCTATTAAATAAAAAATGAATTAAATGAAGATATATATATATATTTAAAATTTTTCATTAATTTAAAAATTATATTATATATATATACTTATATTTTTATTATCATTATTTCATTTATTTTTATTTTTATTTTTATTTTTTTTTTTTTTTTTAATTTTTATTTTTATTATTTTTATTTTTATTTTCATTTTTATTTTTATTATTACCTTTAAAATTTCAACTGCCTCTTTACGTAAAGAAATACACTCTAAATCGTCTTCTTTATAATGATCGGCATCACTTAATAATTTTAATGCATAATTAATATTTGCATTTTGCTCACTTTTACTACCATTTGAATTAAGGGAAGAATTTGAATTATTTTTGTGCTTTGTAAGTAACTGAGTTTTGGAATTCTTTTTTTTTACATTATTATTATTATTAATTATACTATTATTATCATTTTTATTATTATCATTTTTATTAGTATTATTATTATTATTATTATTATTGTTGTTGTTGTTGTTGTTATTGTTATTATTATTAATATTTTCTTTATTTAATGTTGGTGAGGGTGATTTATTTAATTTTTCATTATTTGAGGAATGGGTATATTTATTAGAATCAGCTTCTTTTAATGAACAATTAATTTTTGGAGGTAAATTATTTATTTTTGGAGATAAGATTGGACTATCAAGTAGTATAGAACTTGGATTAGAAAGAGATAATGATTTTAAAGCAGGATTATTATTTTTTAATTCTTGACTAATATTATTTCCATAACCTGTTGCAGCTGCCGCGACAATATTTACAGCATTATTATTTCCTAAAAGAGATTTTGTGGTATTGGTATTATGACGATTATAGGCAGCATATGCAGCAGCTGTTGCTACAGCTGTAGTTGAAGTATCTACTAATGTTGTTGGTGAATTATAAGTACGATAAGATGATTGTATAAGTCTATGACGTCTTGGTGGAGGTGGTAAACGACTTTTCTTTGATATTTTTGAATTATTACTTTGTTTTGGTTTATTTAATAAATCCTGAGTATTATTTTTTGTTATTACACGAATATGATCTTTTAAATTGAAACAAAATTTTTTTTTATTATTATTATTTTTCAATAATTTATATATTTATTATAAAGGAATTTAAATTATTTATGTTATATAATTATAATAATTTTTATATTTAATTTAATATAAAATAGTATAAAAAAAATAAATATATATATATATATTAATAAAATAAATTTATTTATAAATATATATAAAATTTCTTATTTTAAATTTACCAGAAGAAGTCATCCTTATTAGTATTGGATTTTTAATAAATTATAATATTTATACAAATAAAATATAATAAAAAAAAACTAATTCAAGAGATTCATTATTTAATTTATATAAAATAATTCTAAAATAAATTATATCAAATATAATAAAATACAATATTTATTATACTTGATATAATTTATATTATTATAAAAATTTAAACATTTATTTCGGATAATATTTTATTTTGTCAGTAATTATTGTTAAAGAAAGTATGGTTTTGATGATTTTAATTTTTCTATTTTAGTTTTTTTTTTTTTTGATGTCTAATTACGTCACAATATATTATTGATTTTAATAATTAAATCATAATTTTTTATTTAATAAAATAGGTTTTAAAAATCCATTTTTTAATATTTGTTTTACAACCAGAGATAAATTATATTGGATATAATATATAAATATATATATAATACATTTCAGAAATATTTATGTTATTATTATAATAATAAATAAAATTAATATTTTTATATATAAAATAATAAGTAAATATTATATAAGATTACTTTATGATAGAAATACAAAAATAACTTTATTATATTTTTTAATAAATATTTAATGATTTTAATAAATATTTATTCTAATTTAACTTACCTTTAATAATATTTCTTAATTAATAAATTGGTTTATTTTATAGATATTATTGATAACTTTATTGAATAATTTTATTTAAGCGTTATTTAATTATTTAGTTATTTATTAATTGATTTTTTTGATTGATTGATTAATTTATTGATTGATTTTTCATTATATATTATATATTACTTTATTCATTAGAATTTTTATTATATGTTAAAACACTTTTATAATGATATAAAAATCTATAAAAAAAATTTTTTTTTTAAATATATAATTATTCTTATTTCTTTTTTCTTTATATATTTTATTATAAATAAAAATATTCAATAAAGTTAATTCTATTTATTTTGTTAGATATAAATCTTTTTAGGTTAAATTGTAAATATACTTTATTATAAATTAATATATTAGTTTATATTAAGAATATATTAGGTATTTTATCCTAAATTATATAATATATTATAGTATAATATAATATATATAATTTAAATAGTAAATATATTATTATTATAATTAATTATATTTTAATATATAATATTCAATATATTAAAATATACTTATTTATTTTAATTTATTATTTACCAATATTATTTATTATATTATATTTTTTTTTGTTATAATGAATAGTTTAATATTTATATTTAAAGTTATACTTTAATATATAAAAACTCTAATATTATTGATTTTTTTATTTAATGATTTGATTAATATTTAATATATATAATAATATATTATTAATTTGTATCAAATAATATAAATTTATTTATTTCAATACATATATAAGAATGGATAAAATAATTATATCCAAATACAATAAAAATATATATATAAATAAATAAATAAATAAATAGATAAATAATTAAATAAATATATAATTAAATAATTATAAATTAATAAATAAATAAATAAATAAATCAATATATTTTATTTTTTTAAAAATTTTAAAGGCAATTTATCTTGGATTATTAAAAAAAATAAAAAAGGATTAAAGAGTATTTTAACTTCATCTCTATTTAAATATTGGAATTTTACAATATTTAATAAAACAAGAGCAAAAAATCAAATGAATATTCAATATAAATTGATCAGTTGTTTTATAATGACTTTTCTTATTATATATTAATCTTATGATTTATATATAAAACAATATTTTTATTACTTTGAAAATTTTACATTTTTTTTAGTATTTAAATATAACCAAAGTTACTAATTACAATACTAAATATTTATGTTATTATAATATAATGTAATATATTATAATATATTATATTTTTAAAAAAACGTTTTTTTTTTTAAAAAAAAAATTTTTAGTATTTTCTTCTAAAAATGCTTAATAATAAATGTTACTTTTACTATTCTTTGGATGATTCGTTTTTTTTTTTTTTAAGAGTACAAAAATCAACAATTAAATAATATATGGAAATAAATAAAGAATTAATTAATTAATTACATTCATATATTTTAAATGAATATAATATAATATATATGAATAATATATGTAAATATATATAAAAAAGTTAGGTTTTTTTTTTAATTAAAAAAAAACGATTATTTAATTTAAATTTTTTATTTATTAAAATAATAAAGATAATATATTATTTTTTAATTAAAACTGTACAACTTTAATTTTTTTAAATATGAATAATGAATCATATATTAAATATTAAATATTAAATAATATTAAATATATTTATTCATATATTAATTATTAAATATAATTATTTAAAAAATATAAACAAAATAAATAAATAAATAAATTAAATAAATAAATAAATTAATTAATAAAAAAATTAATAAATAAATAAATAAATATTTAAATAAATAAATAAAATTTTTGTTAATAAATTATTTATATATTAATTAATTATAATCATATAATTTAAATAATATGACTTATTTAAAATATACCAAAAATATACCAAAAAAAAAAAACATTTTTATTATATTTTTATTATATTTTTATTATATTTTTATTATATAAATTTTCTAATATTTCTATTTTCATATTTATCTATATTAATTTTATAAAAATGACCATTCATGAGATATTATAATAATTGAATTTAATAATTTTTAAATAATTATAATATTTTTTTCAATTAAATAACATAACAAAACAGAAATTTTTATTATTTCAACAAAAATAAAATTGATATCATATAGTAAAAATAAAAATTTAATCAATAAATATAAATAAATATAAATAAATATAAATATTATAAAATATAATAAGATATTATAAATAATAAAAAAATTTTAAAAAAAAATAAAAAAAAATTAAAATTAAAAAAAAAGATATATATATTTTTTATATTCAAATATATAGGAATAATTGTATATTTATATGTAATATATTTATTTTTATATATATCTATAGTTAATTTATAATATATGCTAGTATTGCATTTGGTCTGATTTTGAATTTTTATTGGCTTATAAACTGGAAATATTTTAATTTAAATTCTTTTTAAATCTTAATTAAAAAATTTTAAATTTAAATGAACACATAACAATATTAAAATAAAACTTTAAATTGCCATAAAAGTAAACAATTTTTTAATAATCTTTAAAAAAAGATGGAGAAAATTTTTTTTCTATAATAAAAAATGAGATTTTTTTAAAATAATCTACTATTATTTGTACATTCTATGAGGCTTAAATATAAACGTAGATCAAATAATTTATAATTCCAATAATATAATTATTTATCCGAAAATTTAAAATTAATCAGATAATATTAATTGTAGCTTTTTCTAAATTATTTTTAATTTATTATTTTTTTGGTATTCAGATTATTAATATATAAAAGTTTTTTTTTTTTTTTTTTTTTTTTTTTTTGTGAATAATAGTTGTAATTGTAATCCTTAAAAAAATTATATTATTGTGAAACCATTGAAAAATTATTAATATATATATTAAAAAAAAAAAAAAAAAAAAAAAAAAAGAATTAATTAAAAATTAAAAACTTTAAATAAATGAAAAAAAAAAAAATTAATTTATATTATATGTATAATTCTTAATGATTTTTTTCAAAGCCAATATATATATCTTAAATAAGATGTTCAGGTTATATTTATTTTATTTTACTTTTATTTTTAATATACTTAGGCAAAATTACTATTATTATAATAATTACGTTATTATAATAGTAATGTAATTATTCAAATTTAGTTTAAATTTATCATTATTATTATTGAATAGATTGATCCTTTTGGATACGTAATTATTATAATAATAGTAATTTTGCCTAAGTTTTCCTTAGTAATAAAAGAAACATACATTGATCCTCTCAATTAAATACAGATCTGATATGATTTCAAGTTAAAATTGAGTAAGAGGAAGTTCAACTATTTCTAAATTTAAAAAAGTGATGAATAATCTTTTAGATTTATTTTGCTATTATAAAAATATATATATAACAAAATAAAAAGTAACTAAGTTTAACTCTTTATTTTTCCCGAGTTATAATGATGAAATATTTTGTAATTATTATAAATAATAATTAATTTATTATTTATAATTATATCAAATGAAAATATATAGTATATACAATTAAAAACAAAAACTTTCTTCAAAATTGTATGTAGAAAAAAATAAGGATCATAAAATAAAAAAAAAATAAAATATAATTAAAATGAAATATATATAAAAAAGTAAAAATATATATTAATATATATATTTATTTTATATTTCCAATTATATATGAAAAAATTAAAATGTATTATTATGGTTTATTTTTTTTTTTTATTTTTTTTTTTTATTAATTATTTTTAAAAAAAAAAATTAAATTTTTATTAATAACTATTACTTTTAAATATATTTATTTATTTATTTATTAATACATCTTTATTATATTTAATTCATATTATATAATATTTTATATAGAAAATAATAATTTTTTATATTTAAAATACTCTTTATTATTTTATTAACTATTAATATCCTTTTTTTGTTCTTTTGTTCTTTTTTTTTTTTTTTTTTTTTTTTTTTTAAATAAATAAAATTTTCATTTTATTAATTTAAAAACTAAATTAAGATGGAACAAACTTCTTGGCAAGGTTTGATTTTGAACTAGCTTTTCCTTTAAGATTTGCAGCATTTGATTCTTTACAAGCATTTTCAGAATATTGATAAATTTTTTCATTCAAAATAGCATTAATCTTATCATTTTGAGCAATTTGTGATTTGTAAATGTAATTTTGTTCTTTAGATTTCTTTAATTCTTCAAGAAGACGTTTAACATAACTTTCAACCTTTTTGTAGGTTTCAGCTATATCTTCTTGTGGATTACCTGTACTTTCTGAATTACCAGCTTCTTCATTTTCATCTTCTTCTTCATCTCCACTATCTGTATTACCAATTTTATTAATTTTATTCATATCTTTATGCATCATAGTTTCAATAAGATGTAATTGATCAGTAATTTCTTTTTTAAAGTTTAAGAAAGCTTCTTTTTGTTTAGCATTCTTTTCTTCTTCATTCTTAATCTTTTCTTTTTGTTCTGCAATTTCTTTTGTCATTTCTTCTAAAGTATTCTTCTTTTCTGCAACATCAGAATCACGTTCATTAAGGGTACTTTGTAATTCTTCTGTTTGTTTAGTAAATTCTTCTACACGTTGATTAACTTTTACAAGTTCAGAAGTCTTTTCTTCTAATTGAGATTGTAATGCTTCAATCATTTTATCACGCTTTTCTATTTCACTCATTTCTTTAAGAATGGCTTCTTCTTTTGGTTTATCAAATGAATCATCTAAAGCATATTCATTTAACCATCCAAGTTGATTAATACGATTACTGTATAAACGGAAAAATTCTACATCAAGATAACCATTCTTTTGTAATAAATCTCTAAGGAATTGTAATTCTTGATCTAATGGTAAATATTGTTCTTTATCCTTTAATCTCATACGACGAATTAATTCTCTTACATAAGCCATAGATTCCTTTTATTTTATTTTATTTTATATATAATAATAATAATAATAATAATAATAATAATAATAATAATAATAATATAAATTATATTATATATATATATATATATATAATTTTTCATGATTAATATATTTTTTTTTTGAAATTTTGGAGGAGAAATAATATATATTTATTTATAATAATTTAAAGATTTATATATTATTTTATTTTATATATATATTTAATATATATTTATAAAAATATATATTTATATTTACTTCATCTGTAAGATTAACATTAGAATATTTGTTGAAAATAGTAGCAACAAAACTAAGGTTTAATCTAGCATGTCCATTAACAATTCTCTGTTTAAAAATATATTATTTAATAATTTTATATAAATAAAATATTATATATATTTTATAATTATTAATTATAATGTTTTATAAAAAAAATTTTTTAATATTAATTTTAATTTTTCTTAGTTACTTACGTTAATGTTAATGAAACGTTTACAATCCATAATATGTGAAATTTTAAGAACACATTCTGCTCTCTTTTCCTTTTCACTGGTAGGTAAAGCTCTACCTTTATTAATAAGATCCATAACTTCATCATTTGTATTACTAATCATATTAAGACGTTCGAAAAGTGTGAAATAGGCTTCAGAATCAGCAATATCTTTTGAAAAATTACTAATTGGTTTAGAACCATTATGTTTTAAGTGGAAGTTAAACCAACGTAATAATAATTGTTCATTAGAAAGTTGTCCAGCCATTTCTAATGATTCATCTGGATCTAATAATAAAATAAGTTCTGGGTGACTATCAATATTAATTTCCTTCAAAAGAATACATCTAATCTATTTCATTTCAAATAATTTAATAGTAAAAGAAGCATAAAATTATAAAAAAAAAAATAGATATATATATATATATTATATTAATAATTCAATTAATTTTTTTTAACTATATAACTACATCTAAATATATATATATTAATTTTTTCTATAGAATAAATAAATACCATTTGCCATAATAAACCAAGTACTAAACCAACATTTTTTTGTAAAATATCCTAATATACATAATAAATTTATTTATTCATTAATGTTTAAATTTATTAATATATTGTACAAACAATTATAAAAAAAATTTTAAAAAATTTCATATTAAAATGTATTTTATATTTTATATTTTATATTTATCACTATATAACTTACTTCAGAACCAATATTAACGACAACAATACCACATTTCTTTGCACTTTCTAAAATAATATTGTGATTAGCAGTAACTTTGAATACAACTTTTGCATTATCTGTAGATGTAGGAACAGCTTTTTTATGATCATCAAAACTACTAAGATCAATATCTCTATTTAATTTATCTAAATTAATACTATCTGGATTAATTTGACTAAGAATATAACCGAAAAGAATACCATCTCTAAGAGAATCTAATAAATCATTAACTTTGACATTTTCTTTTTCTCCATCATCAGAATTACTAACTGGTAAATATTTTGGAGTAAGTTCAGTAATATGACCTAATAAATTATCAATATATTCTGAATAAGCCAAGATTTCTTGGTTTACATCATTAGATCTCTTTTGTTTTTCTGATATATCCATTTTTAATTAAATATATTAATTATTTTTAATTAATAAAAAGTTGTTTTATAAATTCTTTTTATTTTTTTTTTATTAATTTATATTGTAATTCTTTTATTTTATTTTATTTTTTAAGATTGAATTTTTTTTTTTTTTTTTTTTTTTTTTGTTTTATATTTTATATTATATAAATATTCAAATAATATTATATATAATTAAAAATAATAATAAAAATAACAAATTGTTAGCAATAGTTTTACAATAGTTATAATTTCAATAATTAACTAATTATATATTTTATATAATATTTTATTTTATTTTTTTTTCCTTATGAAACTATTTTATTATTTTTATTATATTATATATATTTACTTTTTTATTTAAAAAAAAGTTATTGAATCGATAGCTTTTTTTTTTTAAATTAAATAATTAATACAAATTAATAATATAATAAAAAAAAAAGAAAAAAAAAAAAAAAAAGAAAGAAAAAAAATTATAAATATATACTATATTATTTAATTTTAATTATTCAATAAAAATATCAATTATGAAACTAATTTGCCATTACATTTTAGATAATAGTAAGATATTTCTTTTTACTAAAAATTAATACATAAAATTTTGATGAATTAAAATTAAGAAATTTAAAAAAGAATATTATATGAGATTTAGCGTCAATTATTTAATTACTAATTATAAATTATAAATAATAATAAAAATAATGTATTAATATATTACTATAAATAATTCTAATATTAATAGAGTTGAATATATTTAATTTTAAATAATAATTAAATATTAAATAAAATAAAATAAAATAAAATAAAATTTAAAAGAAATAAAAAAGTTAAAAAAAAAAAAAACTTGGTATAATGGATGACAAATAAAATGTTTTTAATAATAGTAATATTTATTTAAAAACATGATACAAAAAAAATTAAAAATATCAAATGAAATAAAATTAAAAATTACAATAAGCAATGAATAGTTAAATTATAATACATATATAATGGTATTATATATATATAAATAAAGAATATGATATATATATATATATTCAAGTTGATAAATAAATAAGCTGATTTTAATGAATATAAAAATACTATTAATAATAATTAATAATGATAATAATATATATATAATAATATACATAATAATATATAATAAAATAACACTTATAATATCATATTTGATATAAAATAAATAATAAAAAAGAATTTTATAATTTTTGTTATAAATTTATGTGCATTAAAATCATATAAAATTTTTTTATCATATTTATGATTATCATAGAATTATTAATAATAAATATAAAAAAATAATATATTTTATGCTCATTTATTTACAAAAAAAAAAAAAAAAGAAATGGAAATGTAATACAAACAAAAATGTAAATTCATTTCATTTATAAAATGTCTATTTTTTTTTTTTTTTAGGAATAAATATTTAATAAGAATAAAATTTCTTATATATATTAATAATTATTTTTAAGATATTAATAATTAATTTTTAAGATATATAAACTAAATGTATGATTAACTAGCTGGTGCATTCTCATCTAACTCTACCAAAGAGAATAAGATATACCTATTTATCATCATCATCATCATTATTATTATTATTATTATTATTATTATTATTATTATTATTTTCAAATTATTATATATTTTATTTAAATTAAAATGTATTATGGAAAATTATTAGTATTTATATATTATATTTATTCAATTTATTATTTATATGTCTACTTTAATATATATTAATTGTACTTACAAACATCTTAAAATTGTTTTCTTATCTCCTTTAACAAAATCTATTTTATTTTTATTTTTTTTATTATTTTATTGAATATTAATTAATTAATAATTGATAATAGAATTTGTTAATAGATAATTATTATTAATATATATAAATATATTGTTTTTAAGTTTTATTTTGAAGTATATAAATGTCCATACCATTTGGTTTAATTTTTGAACAATTAATTCCTAAGTTATTTAATAAAAAGATTATAAAATTGACATTATCCACCTTTTTATAATATAATTAGTTATAAATGTTATAATAAATAAAATAAATAAATTATTGAATTAATAAAAATAAAAAAAATCATTTATTTTTATGGTGTTTTATTATTATTAATTATTTTATATATATATATTACTTTATCAGTATAAGAGGAAGGTTCTTCTTTATATTGATATGAGGGTATAAATATATTTTTGATAAGTCCAATAAGCCATATAATATAGACACCATTACTGAAATCTTCTAGATCATTAATTGCAATATTCATTTCTTGTAGATGTTTATTACAAAAATCAATTAATAACTTTTTTTGAAAAAAAAAAAAAAAGAAAATAATTAAAATACATAAATAGTTAGTTAAATAAATTTAATAATATATTATTATTTATTTATTTATATTATATTTTTATTAACGAAAATATACTTCTTTAATTTCAGCAATTTTATCCTGGTTTTCTTCCATATTATCAAATACATCACTATCTTCATTAGAATTATCTTTACCACTATCAACTACATAATATTTATTTATTTTAATTAATGAAACATTATTATATTATAAAATAATATATATTTTATAAATATATTTTTTTCATCTTTTTTCTCTTTTCTTTTTTAATAAAAACATAATTAATGATATATATAAAAAATCAATATTTACTGTAATCCAAATTTACAGCGCTATATCGTATAAAATAATTATATAATATTAAAATAAAAATTTATAATTAAAATAAAGAAATTATTAATATAATAAAAGTTTATATATAAAAATATTATATAAATTATATATTGTTTACTATTATAAATATATATATTAATTACCCAGCTTTATCATTATATTGAGATTCATCTCCTGTTATATGATGTAAAGTTGTTTTATTTTTAACACCAGAATCAATTTTCTATTAATTAATTAATTTTATTTATTATTATATTATGAAATATTGAAATATATATCAAAATATGTATTAAAATTATTATATTATATATATTTTATTTTTACATCTTGATGAATAACAGCAATAGTAACATTTGATGGAATAGCTAAAGGACATGCAACATCTTATATATATTCCATAAATATTTAATACATTGTAAAAATTATATATATATATTATAACAATTTACATATAAATATTATGTATTGATAATTACAATGTGATAAATCAACTAAAAATGATAATGTTGAAGCAATATCTTTTTGAACGATTCCTAAAAATATCATCAAAATATCATCATAATAATGTAAATTTTTTTTTAAAGTATTAATATATAATTATTATAATCATTAATAATAAAAAAAGTCAAATATATAAATAAATTAATAAAAAAAAAAAACCTTCAGCTGTCCAACGTTGTGGATTACGTTCCATTCCATATTTATCAACTGCAAATTGAATACATTTATTAATATTTGAAATTTTATTTTTTTCGGTTGAACCTGGTAAAACATCATCCATTGTTTCAAATGATACCGTTTCTATATATTAAAAAAATATAACAAAATAATAATAAAAAAAAAAGATTAATATACATATATATATATATAAGTTGTATTTATTTAATTAAAATAAATATATATATGAAAAAAAAAAAATGTTTTTTTATATATATAAATTATAATATACCTAAAAATGCTGCTAAAATTTGACCATCTGCTAGATCATAAAATAAATCACGAACAACTAAATGTTGTTTTTGAAGAGTTTGATTAATCCATGCTGTTAATGACTATAAAAAAAGAGAGGTATTAATTATTGAATTTATATAGTCATTATTTTATTTTTCATTTAATAATATTATTATAAACAATAAAAAAATGTAATATTAAAAAAAAATATTAGGTGACTTTTTTTCGTTATCTTTTCTTTTTTGTAATATAAATATATATTGGAACTAAAAAAAAAACTTTTTCATATGATATATACCCTTATCAAAGTTTTAACATTGAAATCATTCTTAATAATTGAATTTTATAATCAAATTAAAGATAGAAATATATATATATATATTGGTCAGTTTATTATATACATAATATAAATATATAAAATTGAATTTGTATATATTCTTTTTTTCTTTTTAGCATTTTCATACTTTGGATGAAGCATGTAATTGATATTCTAAATAAATGCACAAGGAATGAAATAATTATATTTATATAATATGATAATATGAATAAATATTTTTATATAATAATACAAGGAAATAAATATTTATTAATATTATGATTATAAATAATAATAAAAATAAGTAAGAATCATAAATAATAGTAATATTTATAATAAATATTAATAATACTTAAATATAATATATATATTTAAAACTAATGCAAACCTTTAGAGCTCGAATCCATATTGATTTTTATATTTATATTTATATTTTTTACTAATAAATATAAATTGAATAATTTATATTAAAAAAAATTTTAAATTATATTTTCTTTTTCTGTTTCTTCAATAAAAACCTTGGTAAATTTTGTTATAATACCGAGTTTATAATTTATAATAAATATATTTCAAGAAAAAGTAAAGCTGAAATAAAAAAATATTATTCTTTATTATTATTAATACTCTTTATTATTATTATTATTATTCTTTATTATTATTATTATTATTATTTATTTGATTTTTTTAAATTTTAATAAAGATAAATATAAAAAATAGTTTAATGTTTTATTAAATTCCTTAAAAGTTAAGATTTCTTGAAAGTTTAAAAGACGAAAATTATTTTTTTTTCGCAAAAAATGTTTAATCTTTTTTTCCTATTACATTTACATCAGTCAATAAAATAAAAAAAAACTTTAAAATTTTAAAATTATTATTTTACAATATAAAAAAATTAAGTTTTTATTTTATAATAATCAAATTTTTATATATTAATAAAAGCTAAGCATTTAATAAAATTAATAAATATAAAATAATAATTTATAAGGATATTATTAATTTATATATTTATTATTAATTATTCATTCATTTACTTTATTATTGATTTATTTATATATTTATTAATTATTTATTCATTTACTTTATTATTAATTTATTCATTAATTAATTATTTATTCATTTACTTTAATATTAATTTATTTACTAATTAATTAATTATTTATTTATTTGATTATTTATATATTTATTATTTATTATTTATTATTTATTTTGTGATATATTTTTAATAATAAATTATGATAATAAAAAAAAAAAATATAAGTAATGAATTGATATGTAAAAAAATGACAATTGGTAATTTTCTTTTTATATATATAAAATAAAAGTAAAAAGTAAAAAATAAAAAATAAAAAAATTAAAAAATAAAAACGATAATTAAAATGAAATATAATATGAAAGGTAAAAAACAAAAACAAAAGTAAAAAATATAGGTAAAAAAAAAAAATTAAAAGTAAAAATAAATTCTATTATTATTATTACTATTAATTATTTAATTTAATTTAATGTATTTTAATGTAATTATTTCAACAATGTATTAATTAATTATTAATATTTAATAATTCTATACAAAATATATTATATATTATATATTATATATTATATATATTAGAAAAGGAAAAATAAAAAATAAAAGTATTTTGTATTATTTAAAATTTACAGTTCTTAATTATAATTATAATTATTTAATTATTTAATAATATAATAAAAAAAATAAATATAATATATATTATATATATTATATATTATATTATATTATATATTATTTTATATTATTTTATATTATATATTATATTATATAACAACATCATTACTGCTATCTTTATATTCATTCATAGAAGGTAAATCATGTTTATAAAGTGAAATGATTTTACGTATAATAGATAACATTTGATGTTGATTTTTAGAATCATATTCAAATGGTGGTATAGAAGAATAAGAAAACATGGTTAATTGGTATAAACGATTAACTTGTTTTTCAGAAGCTTTTGTTATTTTATTAGGTTTGAAATTAATACAACGTAATTCGGATAAACCATATAACCATTTTAAATGGTTTCTAAGTAATTGTAATAAACCAGAAATAAAAGCAATTTTTGTATATTGATCTAATTGTTTTAATTCTTTATCTGGTAATATACTATATACATTATATTTATCTTCCATTTTATCAAGATATTCCGATAGAGTTTGACCTTGTTCTGCTAATATAGGTTGTATACGATAGATAACTAATAAAATTTCTTCTTGTGTTTTATATTCTAATGTTGCTAAATTTTCTATTATATATCGACTGAAATAACGATCAAAGGATTTTTCACGATGATCACATGATTTGACTAAATTGGTTAAAAATTCATTACGTTTATTTCTTTTATCCCGAATAATATTAAACATTGGAGTAAGTAAGGCTTCTATAAATTCTTTATTAACAACTCGATAACCTCTAATTTTTCTTTCATCATGATTTAATAACATTAATTGATATTCATACGTTTTATAAACACATATACTATTTTTACTATGAATAAAGGAAGCATGTTTTTCGGTTAAACTAGTATGTAATTTAATAGCTCGATCTCTTAAATTTTTTTCATTACAGGTTTCAAATGCTACTACATATGGAATACATTTTAATGGATGAACTAAACCTTGTTCAAGAATAACATATAAAACATCAAAAGAAGCTGTTTTTAAACTGATATCATTAGTAAATGTACATTCTAAAATTTCTGTTAAAAATTGTTGCATTAATGCACTACTAATACCCATATCTACAATTTCATCTGTAATACCAACTAATAATTTTACATCAATATCCTTTCGTTTTTGTTTTTGTTTTTGCTTTTGTTTTTGCTTTTTCTTTTGTTTTTTAGATTTTAATTTTTTATCTTTTTTCTTTTTCTTTTTCTTTTCATCTATCATGATAATATCATCATCATTATTATTATTTTCTTCTTCATTTTCATCATCATCTTCTTCCTCTTCATCATCTTCATCATCATCTTCTTCATCATCATCTTCCTCTTCTTCATCCTCTTCATCATCATCGTCTTGTTCTTCTTTACCTCCAGCATCATTAATATCTTTATGATCTACTCTTAAATAATCAAAATAAATATTTAATAAATTAATTTTTAAAGCCGTATCATTACCTTTAAATACATCATTCATAAGTTTAATAGATGATTGAATAAGCATTAAACGTGGATGTACAATAAATATATGACCCATATTTTCAAGAGCACATCGTCTTATAATTGGTGAAAAAGATTCATTTAAATAATTCAATAAAATTTGATAGATAGTTTTAATATAATCCTTTTCAATTAAATATTTATATTGTGGTAATATATTTTTCCGTTTCTTTTCAGGTATTTTATCAAAATTAGATTCACGAATAACTAACCCAGATACAATAAAACATCGAATATAACCAGCAACTTGATTAATTTTATAATTTTTAGTTTTTACCATACCATCATATTTTTCTTTTAAAAAATCAATACAACATTTTAAAAGATTTAATGTACGATTATAATTAAATGTAACATTTTCTATTATAGTACATAAACATGGTATAGCAGCTTGAACAATAGCTGTACCTTGTCGATGAATCATCAGTTCTAAATCTTGTTCTACTTGTTTTAATACATTTGGATCATAATTACGAGCATAACGTAAGGAATTTTTATAAATCATAATAATAGATCTTAAAATATTTTTATCCATAGCACTTTGATTGGAACTTGGATGGAAATAGGGTTGTAAAGTAACAATATGATTTGCTAATAATTCTGGTTTAGCTCGACTAAATTGATATAAAAGATTTAAGCAATTATTGATTTTCTCATTATTAGCTTTTATAGCATTTGGATTCTTTTTATTATTGGCTTCTGAAGAATCATCTCCTTCTAATTCAATTAATTGATCTACTAAACATTCTACAATCAAATTACTAATACCATAAACTAAAAGAGCGGGTATAGGGAATTTAATTTTATTTTCATTTGTGGAAGCTGCTTTAGCATTAGCATTAGAACTATCTGTACTGGATTTATTTTTACTATTACCATTACCTGTTTGCTTTTCATCATCAGTTATACCAACATTTATATTATATTTACTTGAAATACATTTACATATAGCATTTCCTGTAATATCTAAATCAGCTAAAACAGATAACATATCTACTCTATATTTAATTTCATTTTTGGTTTGAGTCGTTAAAGAGGTATAAGAAGGAATCATATCCTTAATTTTTTCTTCTTTATCATCTAAAGTTTCTCTTGTAAATCCATTAACACTATCCATCATAGAATTAAGATGAACCATAGTGGAACTTGAATTAGAAGATGAAACAGTGGATAAAGAGGATAAATTATTTCTTAAATTCTCTATAGCTGTTAATTCTGGTGATATAAATGGTCCAAACCAAATTTCTTCAATAGATTTTAATGCTAATTCTTTAACACTTTTTTCTTCATCTGTTGTTCTTTTCAATATTTTTTTACATATATCTTTTAATATATCCTTATTATTAATATAATCTTCATATTTTGTATTAATATAAATATCTTTTAAAAGTTTAATAACTCTTTTTCTAACATTAATACCAATATCAAGAATACGATCTGTAACAACTTTATAATATTGTTTAGTAATTTCAGAAAAATTCAATGACGAATCAGAATTAATTAAATATTTTCCAATTAATTCAATAGCTGCATCTCTTACAACAGCACTTGAATCTTGAATACAATGAACAACTGTTGAAGCAATTTGAGGTTGCATTAATACTTCACAATCTACATTAACAATAATTTGAATACTTCTTAAAACTTTTGAACGAACACTAACATGAATGGAATCTAATAAAAATACAATACGTTGGAATAGGATATCATACATTTGATATATAGGTTCATTAGATGATAATAAAATGGATATGGGTATTAAATCAAGTGGTGAATTAAATTGCTTTTTAATTATATTCTTCATTACAAAAATATTATCATATTTCTTAGTTTTTTCAGAATCTACTATTGTATTATCTTTGGATGTATCCTCTAAAACATTGGATGAAATATCTTCATTTTCATCTTCAACATACTCAAAAATATCAATTACTGGTATCGATGATGACCTGTTTTTTTTAAATAAAAAAAAAATAATAATAATTATAATAATTTTAATATAAATAATTTTAATTTAAATAAATATAAAATAATAACAATAATAAAAAGTTTTATAAATAATATAAATATAATAATAATAATAATAATATAATAATATATAATAATAATAATAGCAAGAAGAAAAAATAAAAAAAAATGAAATTAGTATAAATTTAGAATTACTTTTCTGTTGATGTCAAATATTTGCAATATTCCAATAAAATTTTTCTACATAATCTTATAATTTCTGAAAAATTGAAACTTGAACTCCCGTCATTTAAAAATGATATTAATTGAGGTATTAGTGAATTACACCAATTCATAATATTAAAGTATTTTGAATGCTATTAAAAATATATATATTTATAATTATTATAAATAAATTAATTCCACAATAAAAAATTACAAAAAAAAAAAAAAAAAGATAATAATAAGCAATAAACAATAATTATATATATATATATTAATAATAATAATAATTATAGTAATAATAATATCTTTAATTTTTAAATTCAATTAGCATACCACACATAGTTTGTCTTCTCCAATTCTTTCATTTAGCCATTCTAATATTAATAATTGTGAATTCCAATAACATAATAAAGATTGTTTGATAACTCCATCATTATTTTTAATAATTGATTTAATATTTTTTACACTTTTAACAACAGCTCTGTTTGGATAAGCATTAAGTACTGATATTCTTTTACGTAATTTTCCCAAAATTTGACCATAATAAGAAATAATAGTTGTTTTTACATCAACAACATTTTTCTTTTCTTCAACTTGGATGATCTGTTTATTATTGTTGATTTATTATTATTATTATTTTCATAAATTTAAATTAAATTAAATTAATATTAAAAAAAAATAAATAAATATTATATTAAATTATTAATATTAATAATTAAATAAGATATCATATAATATAAATATTCATTATTATTATTATTATTAAATATCATTAAATATTATATATATATATTTATATTTATTTACCAATTTACAAAAAGTAACTAAAATAATGGATGCAGATGGCCATTCCGGCCTATCTAATACTTCTAGAACATCAGTAATGAAATTACTTAAAAAGTTACGATATTCAATTTCATTTGATGAATCCAATTTAGAAATACGTCTTTTAGAAGGAGAAGATGTATTACTGATAGTTTCTGCATAAAATGAACGATTAATTAAATAACCCAATATTTGTTGAACATACTTATTTATTTGATCATTAATTTCTTTAGTTTTCTTATTTAACTAGAAAAAATAAAATATAATAATAATAATAAAAAATAATATATATATATATATAGTTCAATTAAAAATATATTAATATAAAATATAAGAATAAATGAAAAAAAAAATAATAATAATAAAATAAAAATAAAAATAAATAATAATAAAATAAAAATAAAATAAAATAAATTATTATATACATATTATTATATAAATTATTAATTACCTCTTCAAAAATTGTAATAAAATTACTAATAAATTTTTCATTAATAGAATTATCTTTCTTTTTACTTCCATTACTTTGTTGGATATCATCAATACGTTTTTGTTTTTTATATATTTTCCCTAATTTTGTAAATTTTTGTATTGCTTCTTCTGCTAATGTTTTTAATTCATCATTTTGACTACAACTTTGAATTAATTGCATAATTAATGCAGATATCATTTGAATAGATTCTCCATTTTCAATTTTAAAAAGATTATTTGATTTTCCAGATTTAAGTTTAGTTTTTAAAATATTGGATAGACATTCATTTAAAATTAAACTTCGATTTCTTGGAAATTTAATAAACATAGTAATTAATAAATTCATACTTTCCATTTGAATTGTTTTTAATCCAAATGTGATATCTGTATTTGCTAATGCATCTACGAAAAATGGACCTAAACTGGTATAACATATAGTAATTAAAACCATATCATTTAAACTTTCAGTAGTAATTAATTTATTCATACTATTCATAAGATTTGATATTTTTGTAGAAATATATGTTATATTTTTTTTAATAGGTGGTTTTAAAACTTCTTTTTTCAATAATTTTAATCTTTGACTTGTATTAACGGTTTCATTAGATATAGAAAAAAGTTCAATAGTTGGGTATATAAGTTCAGATAAAGCAAATTTTATTAAATTAAAAGTTGCACTAATAAATTCTTCTGAATAATACTATGTGTAAAAATTAGCAATAATTATTATGAATAATATATATATAAATTTGTAAATAATTATATAAATAATATATACATATATATATATATAAATTAGTAATAATTATATAAATAATATAATAAGTATATAAGTAAATAAAATAAAAGTATATGTATTGCTAATATATATTTATTTTCATTTTTTATATATTTACTTATTTTTAATTTTTTTTTTTTACTATTTTATTATTTTATTATAATTTTTTTAATATTTTATATTTATTTATCTATCTAATCTATTTATTAATTAATTAATTAATTATTACCTTTTTTGATAATTTTTCATGACCTTTTCCCATAGCCTCTTCTGAAACACCACCACACATAATGGAAAAACCAAATATACAAGCATCAAAACTACATAATAAACGTCCAAAAATATAATTAAATTCTTGATTAATTTTATGAATATCTACATTATCATTATCAATGACAACAGATTTTTTCTCAGTTTTTTGTTTTTTAACTGGTTTTTCATCCGATGGATTTGAAAATAATTTTGGGAAAATATCAATTTTCATAGTTTCACAATCATTAATTCTATTTTCACAAATTTTAAGCATAGATCCTAATAAATCGGTATCATCTAATGCTTCTATTAATAAACCTAAGTGATGATTTTCATTTACTTTTTGAATGTAATAATTGATTTTATTAAGAGTAGATTCTGAAATTAAATTATTAGAATCAAAATAAATTAAGGTATCTGGATATTCTCCTGATGTAATTACATTATTTTCTTTTACAATTTTTTGGAATAATTTATAGCATGTTTTTACTGATTCTATATATTGAATACAATGAATACAATAAAAAATTTGATTATAATGATTAAATAAATTATTCAAAATGAAATGCCATAAATATTGAAAATTAATATATATATATATTATAAAAATAAGCATTTATATATAATAATAATAATCAAAGTTAAATATATATTTATATATAATAATAATAATCAAAGTTTAATATATATTTATACATATTAATAATAATCAAAGTTAAATATATATATATATATATATATATATATATTGAATATTACCTGGTGTATCTTCTTTAAAACTATATTCTGCACTTTTAGATGATTTCATAGAACTTGATAATTGTGATGATGCTTGTGTAGATAAATCTTTCATACTACTTACAGAATTTTCATTAGATAGTACATCAATAACTATTTTTGTATATTGTTTAATTTATATATATATATATGAATATAGATTTACATATTTTTATCGTTTTTTTTTTTTTTTTTTTTTTAATAAATAAATATAAAAAAAATTAAAAATAAAATATAAAAAAAAAATTAATATTATTTTAAAAAACTATAATTAATAATTTTAAAAATTAATTTCTTAATTACATGATCCTTGAGATTGACTTGATTTTAATCCAAACGGTTGATCTACTTTATCTTCTTTATTATTCTTTTTTTTATTAGATTCCTTTTTAACTCTACCTGCTTTCTTATTATTGACTTCTTTTTTATTTGGAAGTGAAGAAGATGTTGATTTTATAATTAAAGGATCTGGGATAATAGATAATCTGCTTTTTAAATTTTCTATATATTTAGTTGGTTCAATATCTAAATCTGTCACTGAAACAGGTTTTGGTTTTTTAATTGTATTTACAACATGATCAACTAATGTATATGGAATTGAATTAACAGGTAATGGAGAAGATGGATGGTCATTTTTAGTTTTTTGAACATATTGCTTAACATTACTGTATAAAAAAAAATTTTTTTTTAATACAACATAAATAATATAGATATAGATATAGATATAAAAAAAAAAATAGAAACAAAACAATATTGTTTTTGTTAAAAATACTTTATATAACATATATTATATTTATTCATTATATTATTATCTTAAAGTATATATTTAAATTTAATTTTAAAAATAGTAAAAAAAAAATAATAATAATAATAAATACACAAAATCAACATTAATTGGATTTATCATATCAGCTAATGTACTAAGTAATGCATTTCCTGGTTCTGTATTAAAACCAAGATTTGCACAAAATTCTGAAGCATTTTTAAATGGAAATGCCTTTTTTTCTTCAGATTCTAATAAACTAAAATGTGTACTTCTTGGTTTAAAGTTTTTTAATCTTGTTATATCTGTGAAATAATAATAATAATAAAAGTATTCATAAATATAAATTAGATAAAATTGTAGTAAAAAAATTAAAAAGAAAAGAAAAGAATAGAAAGGAAAAAAAAAAATTATAGAAAATTTCAACAATGTAATTTATAGAATAATTTTATATATAAAAATTAAGAATGTATATATAGAATTAAAATGTTAATTACTAAAATTTTTAATAAAATGTAATTAATATATAAATAAACATTTAATTTAAACAATATTATATTAAAAATGTTAATTTTATTCTAAATATAAACCAAATAAAGATATTATATTTATAAAAAATAAAAAATTTTAATTTAATTAACGTAAAAAAAGTAAATTTAAAATCATATTTTATATTTTATAATATTTTAATGCAAAATTAAAAAAAATAATTATGATGAAATGTCCATGACTAAAAATTTAAAAATTACCATATGAATTTAAAGTATTTATAGAACAAATAGGTTGAATTTCAAAAACTTTCGATAGATCAACCGGTAGATTTATATTTTTTACATTTTCTATTGTTGAATTGTTTGAATATTCATCTTTTTTATTGGAATCCATGATTACTTAAAAATAAATTACTAAAACAACAATATATATATATAATTATATAAAATAATAGCAAAATGATAAAATATTATACAAAATATTAATAAATAAAGAAAAAAAAATTAATATTAATAAATATATTATTCTTTTAAATTTCTCGAAATATTAATTAATATTGATTTTTACTTTTTCTTTTCTTATTTTTAATAAAAAAAATAATAATTAATACATATAGGAAAATTTATAATTTCTTTTTTATTATAATTGCATTATAAGTACTATATAGTACTATATAATATACAATAATTCAATTTTTTTAAAAAAAAATAGTATATATAAATAAAATTACTTTATTATTATTTCCTTCTATTTTCTTTTATTTTTAATTAGATTTATTTTAAATAAATTAATTTGATGAAATAAATTTTTTTTATAAAAAAAATTACATCAAAAATTTCTAATTTATTTAAAAAAACCTTATGTCTTTTTATTATATATATACTAATTATTATTATTGTTATTGTTATTTATCGTTAACTATTTATTTAATTGTAATAAAAAAAATTATAAAAATATCTATAATTGAACAACCATAATTTTAATATAAAATTTTTTTCTTAATGTTAAAATTTACATATATGTTATAATAGATTAAATTCAATTAAATAATTATAATACATAAAAAAAATGAAGAAAAATAAGAAGGCTTAATATATCATTTATTTCTTATATAAATAAATTAAATATAAAAATTTTACATATATATTTTAAGTAATTCTTATTAATAAATAAATTTTTTAATAATAATATTATATTTTTCCATATAAAATATATTTATAGATTAAAAAAATAAACTAAAATAATTATAATTAATTTAATATGATTAAATAAAATGATCCATTTAACATTAGTTATATTTATTATATATCTAGTATATATATATTAAAAAAAAAATTTTAATATTTCCCAAATAATAGAATAAATATAAATTTTTTTAATTAAGTATTTTTATTTTAACTTTGATTTTTATTTTAACAATAAAGTAATAATCCTAACATATAGAAAATAAAATTACTTTTTATTATTTACCTTATGGTTTTTCTTTAATATTTTATTTTTTTTTTTTTTGTTATATTTATGTATATATATATATTAAAGATTCTTTATTTATCTTTATCTTTAATTTTCAAATATATATATAACCTAATTAATTGATATTATAATTTTATTGATTTATATATGACTAAAAAAATTGAATTAAAAAATAAATAATAAATATTATAATAAAAAAAGGATAAAATTTTTTACTATTTATATTTTTTATATAAAAGAATAAAAAATAATTAAAAGAATAAAAATAATATTAAAAAAAAAAAAAGAATAAAAAAACCACAAAAAAAAAAGGCAGAAAAAAAAATTTTTTTAATTTAAAATAATTATTACGTATTATTTAAATTTTGTAATAAAATTTAATTATATTTTTATATAAATTAATAATTTTATAAAGGTTAGGTTATTATGAATTATCAATCATTAGCAATACTTTTTTTTTACAGATTTTATTCATTAATAATATAGTGTTTATTAAACTCTCCTTTGAGTTATTATAATCATTTATTATAAAAGAATAAGACTCTAAAGACCTCCTGTGGTTGAAATAATTTCTCAATTAGGGATAGGTATACTTATTATTATGTCTTATCAGTTAAATGTCAATTTCATGGTCTTAAAAGGTGTATTTTTGTACCATTTGAATAACATTTGTTTTCGTTAAAAAAAAAAAAAAGCCAACCATCCTATAAAGTGTGAAACAGGAAACACTTTTGGATTTTTGAAAGAATATTCAATTAAATTCTTCTATTCCAAAAAGTTATAGATATATTTTATGTTTGAATGCTCTTTTCATATTCTTAGATAGATGTATAAGTATTTTTCTTATCTTGTCTGTAAAGACAATAAAGAAGTTATTGATGAAATCAAGTGAATTCCATCTAATTAGAGAAAAGAAAGGGAAATCAAAATATCCAATGTTCAAATGATTGCTCATTTCTTTTATGTAATATCTTTAATTATATAAGACAAGGTTTTTTTTTAATTTTTTTAATTATTCATGTAAAACAAGACAAAATTTTTTTTTTTTTAAATTTTTATTAATTATTTAAATCAAGATCTTTAGTAATTGCGAAAAACTTAAAAAGTCTAGCAGCATAAACTTCAACGAGAGTAGGTATTAAAGAGAAAGAACATAAGTATTTGTAATGATATTAGATATAAAAGCATTTTTTTTTTCATTCAGAGAAACATTTTTTTTTATTTTTAATAAATAATTCTTTTTTATTGTTAATTGAATCGATATACAATAACATATCTATATTTATTAAAATTTGAAAATTATCTTTGTATATACTTTATTAGAGACAAAAAAAAAAAAAAAAGGATGAACAATATAGAATTATACTAATGACCTAGGATTGTAAAACCTTTTCTTTTTATTTATGAATTTCAATAATAGAATATTCTATAGATATATTTTCATTTCATTATCGGCTAGTTCTCCATACTACGAGTCGCTACGCTTTATCTCACATGAATATTCTATTAATCTGTAAAAAAAAAAAAGTTACTAAGAGAATATAATGAATTCTTAGTACAAGTATGGATTTTATTAATAATTTATTATTAAATAAAAAAGGAAATATCAAGATAGATATATTGTATATCTTTTGATATAGAAAATAGATTCTAATTAGTCAGAAGGTTTTATAAACAAATTTAGTTTAACTACCATAAGTAATACATTATTATGAATACCAAAAGTCATTTTATTTAATATTTAATATTTATTGGAGAATATTTTATAATCTTTTTATTTTTTTTATTATTATTATTTTATTTTATTCCGTAGATGCAATAAAGACACAATATCATCAATAAATAAATCACAGTTAGCAGTGTTTAGTAGTGTTTATTATCAATTTTTAATACTAAAAATTTTTACAAGTTTATATTCAAAACATTAAAATATTATTAGTAAATAAATTAAAAAGAATCGGTTAAAGAAAGAACAACTTTGCAGAACATATTTTAAGTATGTATTATACATAAAAAAAAAGTAATATAAACTAAAATACAAATAAAAAAATAAAAAAATAAAAATACTATAATTCTTAATATAATTTATTTATATATATTATATTATTTATTTGTTTGTTATTTGTTATTTATTTATTATTTATTTATTTATTTATTAATTATAAGTACAAATACACTAGAAAAAAAGAAACAAAAATATATACAATTATTAGGATATATTATTATTATTTAAGATAAAAATTGAAAAAATAAAAACAAAAGTGAAAACGAAAAAAGAAGAAAAAAAGTAAAAAGTATATTATTATAAACATTTTCATTCTTTTTACTTTTTTTATTCATAAATTATTTTATAACTTTTACCTAAACTTTAATTCTATTCTAGTCTACTTCTCATTCAAATATAAACATAGCACTTATAAATGAATAATTAAAATTAAAGAACAAAAACATAAAATAAACATTAATAAATAAAAAAAGTAATATAAATAACAAATTTTTTTTTTTAGTTATATATTTTGTTTGATTATTTAATATTTTTGAAAAAAAAAAAAAAAATAAGAATAAAAAAAAAATTAAATATTTATATATATTATTATTTATTTTTCTTAGTAAAGAATTAAAAATTAATTAAAAATAATAATAATACTACTAAAAAAGGTTATCTTATTATTTTCTATTTGAAATATATAAATGAAATATTTAAATAATTTCCATATATATATATGATTAAACATTCCAAACAATGTTTAAATGGTATAATTATTTAAGCCCTTTCCTATTTCATGTATTATTTTCTCTTCATTGATATATGTTTGAATAATATACATATATATATATATATATATAATGATTAAACATTCTAAATAATGTTTATATGGTATAATTATTTAAGCCCATTCCTATTTCATGTATTATTTTCTCTTCATTGATATATGCTTGAATAATATACATATATATATATAATGATTAAACATCCTAAATAATGTTTAAATGGTATAATTATTTATAAAGAATTCATTTTTATTTTATTTCTATAAATAAATAAATAAATAAATAAATAAATATTATATATTAATTATATTAAATATATTTTAAAGATAAAAGAAAGAATTAATTTATATAATACATATAAAAAAAAAAAACTTACCTTTTAATAAAAATAATATAAATTTTTATTATAATTATTTTTAATTCAATTTTCTTTTTCATTTTAATTAAGTATTTCATATAATCTTTTTCCATAATAATAATATATATTCTTGTCATCTTATTTTATCTTTTTTTCCACTTAAAAATATTAAATCTTTTTAATATATATAAATTTCAATTAAGAAATTTAATTTTTAAGCTATTTAAAATAAAAAGTAAAAAAAAAAAAAAAGTTAGTTTGCCTCTCTCTCTCTCTCTTTTTTTTTTTTTGGTTTAATATAATAATATTTTTATAAATACTATATATATGTAAACTTATAAACTTACTTCATAGTAAGAGGCATCACTTAAAACACCATTCTTTCTGTTCTTGTAGAATTGAAGAACTGGTAAAGTAATAGAAGCGAATAACATGTAAATAGAAAGGAATGTAAATAACATTTTACCACCTTTAGTAACTTCGAAAAGATTTAAGAATAATTTGTTATGGAATTCACCATTGTATTCAAATTCACCACCAGTAGCCTTTTTTTGAAGAACAATATTGAAAACAGTAATGATTATAATTAAAATACAAGTACTTAACATTTCAAATTTAGCACCATATCTGTTTGCATCTTTAATGTAAAAGAGAAGAATGGACATAACAAAACTAAGAACCATGTAAATACCACCAAAAACTTGAACAACATAGAATAATTCTCTTCCATTGTTAGTTTTTAAATCTAACATAACATCACTAAAAACATCAAATCTTTTAATTTATATATTTATATATATAATATTTAAAGGAAGTTAAAAATTAATATAAATTTAAAAAAAAAAATTTTTTTATAATATAAATACTATTAACAATATATTTTATATATATACCTGCATTTATCGTAATATTTAGCATGAAGACCAACAGTAATAATGAATGCAATTAACTATAATAATATAGATAAATATATAAAAAAGTGTTAGTAATAAAAAAAATTTTAAATATATATTTTTATAATTTATTTTAATTAAATAGAATAAATTAAAATTTGATAAATACAGCTGGAACAGAAATAACAAGAGCAAGAATTCTGTTAACTTTGTTGTTAATAATTGGTAAACGTTTGTTAGATTCTTTTTCTTGTTTATCAGCTATTATTATTATAAAAAATTTCAAATATTAATTATTTAAAATTAGTGATAAAAATGAATAAATATTAAAATATAATATAATATAACTAAATATATATTCATATATAGTTTACCAAAACCATTAAAGTAATAAAGTAATACAAGACGAAGTGTTCTGGCAAAGAAACTGTTATATATAAATATTGTGTAAAAAAAAATTTTTAATATATTATATCTATATATTTTTATATTTATATATATTTATATATATAAATATATTACATTAAATTAACAAGAACATTTAAAATATTGGAATTGTAGAGAGTTACTAAGTATTATTGTTAAAAAAAATATTATATTGTTAGTTTTATATCATATACTTATCTATATAATAAAGTTTTAATTCCATATTATATAATAATAATAATAATAATAATAATAATAATAATAATAATAATAATAATAATAAATAATAATATATTATATAAAAACTTTCATACATGGACATGGAACTTTGACCATTTGTGGAATCTTTTTTTTTTTTATTTATTTATTTAAAAATTAAAAAATTATAAAATTATTAATTTATAAATTTATATTAATTATTAAATTATTAATTTTTATATAAAAAAATATTTATAGAAAATATTTATAGAAAAAATGAAAAAAAAAAAAAACTAACAAAACCAATGAAAGCATTAATGAAAGTAATTATACCACCAAAGAAAGTTAATTTGAAACCTCTTTCACGAATAAGTGATGAATCACGAATTTTATAAAAGCTAATTTATTATACAAATAATAATATAAATAATAAGATTATCAAACATAATTATTTTAAAAAATATATTAATATTAATATTAATATTAATATTAATATTAAATAATTATTATATATTATTAGTAATACTGTTTTGATTATTATGGCTATTATCATAATTAAAATTTTATATATTGACATTTAAAATTAAAAATAATAATAATAATAATAATAATGATAATGATAATGATAATAATAAAAACATACAAGCATAAAGAGGCAACAAAGACAACATTGTAAACAGCAAATATTATAGTGTAAAGAATTCTTTCGAATTTAAAGTCATCAACTCCAAGAAAACCAGAATGTTTATAATCTTGGAATTCATAATTTTCAACTTGAGTATTGTTAAAGAAACCTCTCTTTTTTTTTTAAAAAAAAAAGAAGAAAAAAAGAAAAATAACATTTATTATATTAAATAAATATATTTTATATAATAATTATTAAATATATACATGATTATAAACAAAATATCAGTATTAAATAAATCATACCTTTTCAATCATTTTTTTAATTTATTATATTAAAATTTTTTTTACGAAATTAATATTTATGATTTGCTATATAAAAAAATAATAAAAAAGACTTTATTAATAAAATATATTTATTCAAATTAGGCTTTTTTATTTGTTGTAAATATTGAGTGTAAAGTTTAAAATATTTAAGAAATATTTTAATTATGTATTGATATTATATATTATTTCAAATATATATCTAAATATAATTAAAAAAAAAAAAAATAAAATATTTTATTGTTATAATACAAAAGAATATTTTCCCTATTTTATGTTATATTATATTATATTACTTTTTAAAAATATGAAAATTCTGATAATTATAAACAAAGAAAAAAAAGTATCATTTTCTTTTTCTTTTTTCTATATTAATAATAAATAATATAAAAAACATATTTAATATTTAATATTTATTGAAATATGTATTTTTTTTTTTTTTTTTTTTTTCTTGTGTAAATAACAAATAAATAAAAAACTTTATTTTATATTAAAATAATATAAATTATTTATTATTTATTTATATTTAAAGAATTTATTTAATATTTAATTTTCCGTTTAAGAAAAAAAATTTTTTCTTAATAATACCTTTAAAAGAAAAAAGAATTTATATTTTTTTTTTTAATTAATTTAAATGATGAACACTTTCTTTAACTTTTTTTTTTTTTTTTTTTTTTTTAAAAAATTCTTTGAATTAAATATTATTTAAATATATATTAAAAATATATTACAGGTATTTTAACAATATATTTATATAATATAAAATTAAATATTATAATATATTATTACTAATATTACATAATAAAAAATTTTTTAATTTATTACAAATTTTATTAAAAAAAAAGGTTTGAATCATTAATTGTTTTAGTTACACAAAAATCAATTAAAGTTTTTATGCAGTAAATCCAATTTATATATTATATTTATTGTGAGTAGGTACTTTTTCTATTATTAATATTATTGGTTTTAATTATTTATGGTGAATATAAATAAATAAATAAATAAATAAATAAATAAATAAATAAATAAAAAATAAATAAATAATTTTGTAATAAATTTTTTTTTTCTTTTTGGCTAAGACAATTTTTCTTATATAGAAATTATGGAACATTTAGTTTTATTATATATATATATTTATATATTAATTTTTATTATATCTATATATATTTATTTATTAATATTTATTTATTCATCAAAAAAAAAAAAAAAAAAAAAAGAAAAAAGAAAAAAAAAAGTATAGAAATATGTTTATTAAGGAAAAAAATAGTAATATAACTGGTTTTTTTTAACTAACAACCTAATAATTCTTATCATTAAAAAATACTATCCTAAAATAATATTTTTTATTTGTTACTTTTTTTTTTTTGAATATTTGAATAAATTAATATTAGTTTTTAGTTAATACTAATGGTGACATTAATTATTAAATACTACATACAGATATTAAAGATATTATATATATTTAATATTTAATTTTTTTTTTTTAAAAAAAAAAAAAAAAAACATGGTAATAAAAATTATTGATTATATGGTAATTTTTTGAATTATTTTATGGTAGCTTTTTTAAAAAAAAAAAAAAAAAAAAAAAAAGAGCATTTTTATCTATGAAATAAATTCTCAATTTTTATTTTATATAAAACAACAAATATTAAAATGTATTTTAAATTGATTTATTATATTACAATTATAAAAAATATAATATATTTATACATAAAATATTGGATTTTTATTTTAATGGATATTAATATATAAAAAATTTATTAATTTATTTAATTAATTAATTATTTATTTATTTATTTATTTTTTTATTTATTTATTTATTTTTTTTTTTTAGAATTTTCTTTTTAATTTTTTCTTCATGAAAATTATTCAAAACAACCAAAAAAATAAAAAATATTAAATCTATTTATTTAGAATATATTTGTATATTCTTTAATTTAATGTTTTTGAAAAAAAAGAAAAAAAAGGAAAAAAGAAAAAAATAATATATATTTACTTAAAAATATTTGTATATTCGTTTATTTTATTTCTTCTTTTTATTTTACAAATATATATACATCATATAATATTTTCAAATATTATACAGAAAAAAAAATATTTAAGAAATATAATAAAAAATAATAGTTTTAAACTTTATAATTTTTTTTCTTTAAATTATTTTATAAAACTATATTATTATTATATATAATAAATAAATAAATAAATAGGTTTTAATTTTTCTTTTTTTTTTTTTAACCAAGAATTTCTTTAATGTATTTTTCATTTTTCTTTAAAAGAACCGGATATATTGTAGTATACATTATATCAACAATTTCATCTTTAGCTGCATCAAATATACCAACAGATGGTAATGGTATTTCATTATAAATTTGTTTTATAACTTCATTTGAAATATTTACAACTGCTGATCCATTAGGATCAATAAAAGTATCAAAAAATCTTTTATAATATGGAATAATTTCTTTTGGTACTGGTATATTAGAATCATAAGAATAATTTTCCATAATAGAAGTAGGTGTAGTGAAAGATTGAACTTGTTGTTGATAATAACCTTCAAAATCATATTGATTAAGAAGACTTATATCACCAATTTCTTCAGCTTTTTTAGATTCAACATAATGACGATAATTCATATTTTGTAAAATTTTATAATTTTCCCAGAATAATATATTTTCAACAGAGAATTCTTTAATAGCGATATTTCTTAATTCATTTACTAAAGATGAATTATTCAAAACTTTATTGAAATATGTTTTAGAATTTAATTCCTATAAAAATAAATGGTATTAATATATAATAATTTAATGATTAAAATTAAAATAATAATAATAAAAAAAAAGTTGACATTAATATTAACATTTATTATTAATTATTTATTATTAATTATTAATTATTATTTATTAGTTATTAATTATTAATTAAAAATTCTATAAATATTATAATATATAATCTAAAAAAAATAATTACTTCGTCTTTAAATTTTTTATTAATTCTTCTGGCATTTAAATAATGAATAATTGGTAAAGTAATAGAAGTAAATAACATATAAATAGAAACAATGATAAATAACATTTTACCACCTTTAGTAATTTCAAAAAGATCTAAATACATTCTACGATGTTTGCTGCTATTAAAATCATAATTGGTACTAGCAGTAACTTGTAAAATAACATTAATAATATTGAAAATTAAAATCAATATACAAGTGCTTATACATTCAAACTTTAAATATTAGTTTGTATTTAATTTAAAATGATAAAATAATAAAATAATAAATAAATTTAGTATTTATAATATATATATTTATATATAAACTAATATATAAAAAAAATAATTAAGATATATAATTATTTGTTTTAATTATCTTTTTTTTTTAAAAAAAAATTACTTTTCTTATTTACCTTAACACCAAAAGTATTTACATCTTTTACAAAACAAAGTAAAATGGTCATTATAAAACTAATAAGAATATATATACCTCCAAATATTTGAACTACAATGAATAATGATCTGCCTTTGTTTTGCTTTAGATTTATCATAGCATCCTCATATTCGGTAAAACTAATATTTATTTAGTTATAAATATAATAATAATAATATAATAATATAATAATAATAATTTAACATATAAAGGTAATAGTTATTATAATATTAGTATATTATTATATGATTTTCTTTTTCTTTTTTTTTTTATTTTACCTGCATGTACCCTTTTCTATCGATAAATGAATAATAATAGTAGTCAATAATGAAATTAACTAAAATAATTATAATTAATAATATTAAATAAGTGTAAATAAATTTATTATTTCTTACAATTAAAAAATATAATTAATTAATAATATTATATATTATTTATTATTAATATATTTTAATAGTTACAGTTGGTATAATAATAACAGCAACCAAAATATAATTAATTTTTTTCATTATTTTTGCTAAATAATTGTTTGGTTCTTTTACATGTTCTTCTTTCTTTGAATTTAAAACTAATTCTCTTTTTTTAACGGAGGTAACTTTTATTTAAAAAAATTTTTTAACAAATATAAACATAATTATAAATAAATTATATTGGAATAAAAAATATAATATTTTTGATATTTAAACTATATATATATATATTTTTACCTTTGAAAATATTATAACGATAGTATAATACAACACGAAGACTTCTACAAAAGAAACTATTATTATTATATAAAATATATATAATATATATTAGATTATATTACAGTATTTAATATATTATATTAAAAATTAATTTATAAATATATATATGTATGTATTTAAATAAATTACATTAAAATAACTAGAACGTTTAACACATTTGAATTGTATACAGATACTAAAATAATTAAATAAAATTAAAATTAAGATTAAAATTAAAATAAAAAAAAAAGTTATTAATGTAAATTCTTCTTTATCAAATATATACAATATATATATATATATATTTATAAACTTTTCAATACATACATGCACAAGGTACTTTCATTAATTGAGGGAACTTTTTTAAAAAAAAATTATTACATTAATAAAAATAATTAATATTTTTATACATGTATATAATTATTAAAGTATATAGTATATAGTACTAATTGTATATAAAATATATATATAAATATTAATATTAATATTGTTATTGTTATTTACGTACAAATCCTATAAAAACATTCAAAAAAGTTATAATACCACCAATAAATGATAGAGTAAAACCTCTTTGACGTATAATATATGATTTGCGAAATATATAATATCTTTTATATATATATATTAATTATATTAATTCTATATAATATATAATAATTATAATAATAATTATAATTATGTAAAAAAAAATGAAAAAATATTTTACAATATTAAGGAAACACCAAAGAAGACCACAAAAACTGCAAAAAATACTTTATAGAAAGTTTTTTCTATTTTAAAACCATCATATGAAATAAAACCTCGTTCTTTATATTCTTTGAATTCATTTTCATTAACAAAAGTAGTATTAAATTTAGTTCTCTTTTTATTTTTTTTTTTTAAAAAAAAATTATTTTAAAAATAATTGAAATTAACATTTATAAAAATAAATGAAATTAACATTTATTAAAAAATATATATTTTTTTAAATGAAATTAAATATAAATTATACCTTTTCAATCATTCTAATTTATTATTTTCGTTATTATATAATAAGTCTTTAATATGACTTTATATATATATATATGTGAATATATTGACAAATATAATATATATTGTTGAGTGAAAAGTTTTTTTTAAATATATTTTAAATATTAATACTTTGGGAGTAATAATTATTATAGACTTTTAAAAAAAAATTATTATCTTTTAATAATAATTTTTTCTTTATATATATACAAAAGTCTATAATAATAATAATAATAATAATAATGTTTGTTTAATAAAAAATATTTAATAAAATATGTTCAATGTCAAAATTTAAAATTTAAATTTCAATTTTTTTACGAATTTTTTACAATAATTTACAATAAAAGAAAAAACTAAAAAGAAAAAAAATTTTTTAATAAAAAAAATTAAAAGAAATAATATATATAAATAATTTAATTTATTATTATAAAATTATTTATTTACTTCATTATTAATTATTTATTTATATTTTATATATATATAAATGAATAATTTATTTATTTTATATATAAATTTTTTTATTTATTCAAGTTATTAAAAAAAATTATTTTATATATTAAAGATCATTTATTAATAAAAAATTAATAAATGATCAATTTATATATTTTATTTTAAAAAGTCCATTGTTAGTTAACAATATGATAAGTTATTTTTATCTTTTCTTTTTTATTTTTTAATATGTTAATATTTATTTTAACCAAATAAAATTATTTCATTAAATATTATTAAAAAAGTAAAATGATAAACTGACTAAAAAAAATAATTAAAAAAAAATATAAAAAAAAAATAATAAATAATTAAAAATATAAAAACTAAAAAAATTATTAGTTTTTATTTATAGTGATTTTTTATATTAAAAATTTAAAAAAAAAAATAAAAAATAAAAAAATAAAAAATAAAAAATTCTATATGATAAATTGGTTACACAATTTAAATTAATTATAATTAATTATATTATAAAATTTATATAATATATATATTAATAATATAATTATAAAATATTTTTAATATATATTAAATATAATATTAAATAATATAATATAAAATAATAGAAATTTTTTATAATAAAATTGGTATAAAATTAGAGATAAACATAAATAATAAATAAATAAATAAATAAATAAATAAATAAATAAATAAATAAATAAATAAATAAATAAATAAATAAATAAATAAATAAATAAATAATTAATAGTAAATAATAAATATAATAATTAAAAAAAAAAAAAAAAAGAAAAAATAATAATATTAATAATAAATAAATGACAAAAAAATAAAATATGGTTTATAATAATTTTATATTAAAAAATTTTTAAATATAATATATAACGTATGTATGTAAAATATTATTATTTAACTTTTAAGAAAAGTATTATACATAAATAAATATATTATTTTTAATAATATATTATAATAGTTACTAAATAATTAACAAATTTATTTTAATTTTAAAAATAGTTTTTATTTTTTTATTTTTTATTTTTTATTCTTTATTTGTTATTTAAACAATTTTTTATTCATACAAAAAAAAATTTTTATAAACTTCAAAATAGATAATAATTAATGATTATTAAAAAAAAAAAAAGATGTAAAAAAAGATGTAAAAAATAAACAAAAAAAATTTTTATCTAATAAATTGTTTCATTAATATTATTTTTCATGCTTAGATAGATACAAAAAAAAAATAAAATTAAAAAAAAATATCTTTTTTCATCTAATAAAGTGTTTCATTAATATATTTTTCATGTTTTGATAAAAGTATTGGATAAATAGATTCATACATCATATCAACAACTTCATCTTTAGCTTTATCAAAAATACCAACGGTTGGAAGAGGTATTTCATTTCGAATTTCTTTAGAAACTTCTCCTGAAATATTAACTCTTGCTGATCCGTTTATATCAATAAAAGTATTATAGAATCTTTGATAATATGGATTGATTTCTTTTGGAACTGGAATATTACTATCATAAGTAATATTTTGAATGGTTGGAGTAGTATAAGATTTAATTTGTTGTTGATAATATCCTTCAAAATCATATTGATCAAGAAGTCTCATATCACCCATTTCTTCAGCTTTTTTAGATTCAACGTAATAACGATAATTCATATTTTGTAATACTTTGTAATTTTCCCAGAATAAAACATTTTCAGCAGAAAATTCTTTAATAGCAATATTTCTTAATTCATTAACTAAAGATGGATCATCTAAAACCTTACTGAAATATTCTTTAGTATGTAATTCCTATAATAATTAATATAATTTATTTTTTATTTTTATTTTTATTTTTATTTTAGTTTAAATTTAATAATAATTATATAAATAAATAAATGAATAAATAAATAAATTAATTAATTAATTAATATTTTTATTATTTTATATATATATTTACTTCATCAGCAAGTCTTCTCTTTGCTCTTTTTGCCATAAAGTGACGAATAACTGGTAAAGTAATAGAAGTAAATAACATATAAATTGAAACAATCATAAACAATATTTTACCACCTTTTGTAATTTCGAAAAGATCTAAATACATTCTACGATGATTATTAGTGTTAACATCATAATCAGTACTGGCATTAACTTGAAGTATAATATTAATAATGTTGGAAATTAAAATTAATATACAAGTACTAATACATTCAAACTATTGTATTGTGAATATATAAAAAAAAATTTTTTTTTTATTAATATATTTTATATAGTGATAAAAAGATTTAAAATTATATTATTAGATTATATATATGTATATATATATAGTTTTATTAATATTTCTATTTATTTAATTATTATTTTTTTTTTGTTCTTTTTTTATTATAAAAAAAAAAAAAAAAAACATTTTGATATAAACCTTAGCACCAAATGTTTTAGTATCCTTAATAAATGATAATAAAATTGTCATAATAAAACTAAGAACCATATATACTCCACCACAAATTTGAACAATAAAGAATAATTGTCTACCCTTATTTTTTTTTAAATCTATCATAGCATCATCAAAGGATGAAATACTAATAATAAATTAATGAAATAATATATTTATTAAAATTTAATATATATATAAATTTTATAAATTATAAGAAAAAAAGAAAAAAAAATTTTTTTTATCTATATTTACCTGCATGTACCATCCTTTAATGTAAGGTGAATAATAATTGTACCAATTAAACAGATTAACTAAAAATGTTTAATTATATTATATTATATTATATTTATATTTATATTAATGATATAAAAATAATATAGATATTAATTAATAATGATTATTTATTTATTTATTTATTTTTGATTTATATAATTTATAATTCAATGATATTTATTTCTATTTTTAATATAATAAATAAATCTTACAGCTGGGATAATAATAACAGCAGCAAGAATATAATTAATTTTTTTTATAATTCTTGATAAATAACTACTTGGTTCTTCATTACTTAAACTTTTCTTTGAGTTAATGAATTTTTCTCTTTTTTTAACAGAGGATACTATTTATAATATAATATTATATATATAATATATATATATAATTTTTAATTGAATTAATAACACAATAAATAAGAAAAAAAATTTATATCATTTTATTTACCTTTGAAAATATTATAACGATAATATAAAAATACACGAAGACTTCTACAGAAGAAACTATATTTTATATTAAAATATATTAGTAAAAATAAAAATAATAATAAATAAATAAATAAATAAATAAATAAATAAATAATATATTTAAGGTAAACTTTATTTTTAGCTTACATTAAATTAACAAGAACATTTAAGAAATTGGAATTATAAACAGTCACTATTAAAAGTAAATAGAAATAAAATAGTTAAGTATTTATTTTATATATAAATTATATATAAATAAAAGAAAATTTAATTTTATTAAAAAAAAAAAAAAAGCATACATGGACATGGAACTTTCATTAATTGAGGTAACTAATAGGAATAAAATATATTTTAAACAAAACAAAAAATTAATTATATTTTTTCTAAGTAATATTATTTCACAATTACTTATACATAAACTCATTTATTTGAAATATTTTCTTTTTTCTAATTTAAATAATAAATATATTTTTATAATTTTTTTTTTTACTTACAAATCCAATAAAAACATTTATAAAAGTGACAATACCACCAATAAAACTTAAAGTAAAACCTCTTTGACGAATAATATATGACTTACGTAACTTGTAAAATCTTTTAGGAAAAACAAAACAAAACAAAACAAAACATATATATATTTATAATAAATATATCAGTAATTCTAAAAAATTCTAAAAAATAAAAAAAATAAAATATATGTATATTTATTATATTATATTACATATTAAAAATACTAATAATATTTACAATATTAAAGAAACTCCAAAGATAACAACGAATAACACAAATAAAATTTTATAAGTAAGTTTTTCAAATACAAAACCTTTTTCAGTAATGAATCCTCTGTTTTTGTATTCGTTGAATTCATCGTCATTAACGACAGTTGTATTAAATATAGTCCTCTTTTTTATATATCATTATTATTAAATGTATTGTTTATAATATTAGTATTGTTGTTGTCATTATTATTTTGTAATAATTATAAAAAAAAATAAGCATGTAAAATTAATATACTATTTATAATAATTTATTATATATTATTATTCTTTATTTTCTACATGCTTATTATTTAAACATTTATTTATTTTTGTTTTATTAATTATAATTTTTCAAAATCAAAATATAGTTTACCTTTTCAAGCATTTTGGTCTTTTTTTTATTTTAATAAATGATATAAATTATCTTTAAATACTTCTATTATATTATATAAAAATAAAAATTTCGGGTATATTTTTTTTTCTTTAAATTAATTATTTAAATGATTTAAATATAATAATTAATATTTAAACTTTTTTTATAAAAAGAAGCTTCTTAATAATTTAAATTGTTAAAATGAAAAAAATAAAAAAGCAACTATAAGAAAATAAAAAAAAAAAAAATTAAATAAAATTAGATACAAAAATAAAAAAAAAAAAGAATTAACAATAAAGGTAAAGAATGTAAATAAAAATAAAATAAAATAAAATCTGTATAATTTGTATTTAATTATTTAAATAATTCTAATATAATATAATATATATTAGTTTTATAGATTATATTATATATCATATATTATATATTACATATGATATAAATAGTTCTTATTACCTTCAAATTTTCATTTAATATATAAATATGGAAAGTTTATACAAGTTAAAAAAATGTGTGTTACACAATAAAAAATAATATATTATAAAATACATTCAATTATATAAAAATATTAATTTAAATTTTTTTTTTAAAATTAAAAATCCTTTAATATAACTTTATATTAATTTAACTTTATATTTATATATATAAAAAATTTTTTTAAAACATTTATGGATGGGTATTTTCTTTATAGAAAAATAAATAAATAAATAAATAAATAAATAAAATCTGTATAATTTGAATTTAATTATATAAATACAAAAAAAAAAAAAAAAAATAGAAGAAACTAATATTTCATTTTTCTTTCTTAAAATGTTTTAAAACGTATATATTTTCAAAAAATTAATTTAAACAATAAAAAAAATAATCCAACTAAATAAAAATATTAAGTAATCTTTATAATATATATTACATATACACATATATATAAACAGTTAAATTTTTAAATTTTTTAATTATATGATTATTCCATTAGTTTTTTTTAAAAAAAAAAAAAAAAAACATGTTGCTAATCAAAGTGTCCTTTTAAATCCACTTAAAAAAACTTTTTATTCAAATATAGTTTATAATATAATAAGAATTGATATTAATAAATAGGATGTATATATTATTTTATAATGTTTATAAATGTATGTATGTATTAAATATATTAAATATTTATGCTCCATAATTAATATTTCTATAAATTATGGTTACACCAAACAAAATTACTTTTATTATATGGTTTAATTACAAAAAAAAAAATAAAACTTTTTAAACACAAATAAAAAATTTGTATTAAAGAGAAAAAAAAAAATTTTTTTTTTTTATACAATTTTAATTTGTATTGTTTTCTTTATTTCCGAAACTTTTTATTTATTTATTAATTTATTTATTTGTATTTATATAAAATGAAATATTAATAATATATTGTTATATATTAATATATTATTTATTTATTTATTTATTTATTTATTTATTTATTTATTTTATTTATTTATATATTTATATATTTATTTATTTATTTATTTATTTATTATTATTTATATATTATTTATTTATTTATTTATTTATTATTATATATTTATTTACTATTTATTTATTTATTTATTTATTTATTTATTTATTTATTAATTTATTTATTTATTTATTTATTTATTTATTTATTTATTTATTTATTTATTTATTTTATAATTATTTATTTATTTAGCAGATGAACAAATTACACAGAAATTACATAATTTAGATATAATTCTTTGTACTTTATTTCTTTGATTTCTTTTTTTCTACAACTTTACAACTTCTACACCTTCCATAATTTATTTTAAATATTCAATAGTAAAAGTTATATTATTATTAAATCAAAATTTTATTTAAAAATATATTTATTATTTACTCAAAAATATATTTATATTTATATTTATATTTATATTTATATTTATTAATAATAAAATAAATAATAATTAATTATTATTATTATTATTATATATAAAATTATTATTATTTAAAATTTTGTTATTTAAATTATGTATAATAAAAAATAATTAATATATATTTTATTAACATAGATTTTATTTATATTATTATTATTATCATCATAACAAATTATTTATTCATTTATTCTTAGGGGAAGTAAATTCTATATTAGTTTATAATTTATTTTTTGAAAATAAATTATTTGTTAATGTATCTGTTGTTAATCAGTTTCATTTTTTTTGTTAATCCGTTTCATCTAAGATAATAATAATAAATGTGTTTATGTTTATAATAGCTAATAACCAAACAATCGAACAATAAAATAAAATAAAATAAAAAAAAAATTTAAACATTTAATTTTAATAATTACTTAAAGTTATTACACAAATATTTTATTTTTAAAATTAATAACTTACTTGTTGAATTCCTGATAAAAAAAAAAAGGAGTATATAGAATAGTGAATTAAAATTACATAATTATTTTAATAGAATATATACAAAATATAAAAATATAAAATAAATAAACTATTATCTTTAATAATAATAGTATTATTATTACTTATTTATACTAAATATTCTTATATTTTTAACATTTTTTTTTTCTTTTATTTAGAAAAATAATTGATACTATTTTTATTATTATTTTTAATTTATTTTACAAAAATATTTTTGTAAAATTTTATTATATTAAATATTCTTTATTTCATAAAATATAAAATATAATATTTTAATTTTCTTATATCATTATTTATTAAAAAAAAATTAATATTAATATTAATAATTAATTTTTTTTTATCTTAGGAGAAAATATTTTAATTATTTAAACATTATAAATATTTAATATTAATCATATTTTTTTTTATCATTAATTAAACTAATTAATTAATATTTTATTTATAAATAATAATAATTATTATAAATAAAATTGTTATATTAAATTAAATTTCTTTTACAAAAGATATTCTATTAATAAAAGCTTAATTTATTATATTACGTAAAATTATAAATCTATAATTTTTTATTATAATTATTAATAATTAGTTTAAAAAGTTTATATTTATATTAATATTAATATTAATATTTTTTCTTTTATTTTATTTTTATTTTGTTTTTATTTTATTTTTATTTTGTTTTTATTTTTTTTTTTATTTTTAAAAAATAAAAATAAATATTTTCAGTTTTCTAAAATTTTGATACTTTTTTTCCTTTATATAAAAAATTTTTTATTTTATTTTTTGTTATTAAATTTTTTAATATTGTGATTAATTATGTTATTATTATTAATATTAAAAATAATTTAATAATTTATTTAAATCGAATATTTCATTAACTTTAATGTATAAATAAATTAAATTTTTAAAATATAAGATAATAGAATATTCTTTTAAAATATTAAAGTACATAAAGTTATTTCTCAATAAATAAGCTAAAAATAAACTAAATCTACTTGTTTAACCATATAATAAATTAAAGGTTAAACTTACAATTGAATTAACATCCAAAAAAGAATGTGACCCATTTCGCCAAATTAAAATACAAAAATTTACACTTTTTAAAAAATACGCCATATTAAAAATGTAATTATTTTATTTTAATAAATAAATAATAAATAATAAATAATAAATAAATAATACTAAATAATAAATATATAATTCTAAATAATAAATAATAAATAATAAATAATAATAATAATAATAAATAATAAATAATAAATAATAATAATAATAATAAATAATAAATAATAAATAAATAAATAAATAATAATAATAATAATAATAAATAATAAATAAATAATAATAATAATAATAAATAAATAAAATAAAAAAATAAATAAAATAATGTATACATAGTTTTATTTAGCCACAAAAAAAACGTGACTTGGCGAAATGGGACACCCCCTCCAAAAAAAAAAATATTCGTTAATTTCTAGGTTATTTATTTATTTATTTATTTATTTATTATTATTTATTAATTTATTTATTATTTATTATTATTATTATTATTTATTTATTTATTTATTTATTATTTATTATTTATTATTTTCATTAAATTATTTATTTATTTATTTATTTATTTATTTATTTATTTATTTATTTATTTATTTATTTATTTATTTATTTATTTATTTAGCAGATGAACAAATTACACAGAAATTACATAATTTAGATATAATTCTTTGTACTTTATTTCTTTGATTTCTTTTTTTCTACAACTTTACAACTTCTACTCCTTCCATAATTTATTTTAAATATTCAACAGTAAAAGTTATAAAATTTTATTATATTGTATATTTTTTATTTCATAAAATATAAAATATAACATTTTAATTTTCTTATTTCATTATTTATTAAAAAAAATTAATATATTAATATTAATAATTAATTTTTTTTATTTCATTATTTATTAAAAAAAATTAATATTAATATTAATAATTAATTTTTTTTATCTTAGGAGAAAATATTTTAAATATTTAAACATTATAAATATTTAATATTAATCATATTTTTTTTTATCATTAATTAAACTAATTAATTAATATTTTATTTATTCTTCATCAACAACGGTTATATCAGAAGTGTCGGCATCATCAATATCTTCTTCTTCAGAAGATGAATATAATGTTTCAGTTTCAACTTCTTCTTGATATTTATTGTCAGTTAATAATTTAAAACGATATCCAACATCAAAGTTTCTGCTAATGAAATAGGTGGCTTCTTTTTTCATTTGATCAAAAGCAATACTCCATTTAGTATACATTTGTTCAGCTGATCTAAGAGTATTTCTAATATCTTTAAGATTTTGATTTGGTTTTCTAGTAATTCTATTAAGAAGTGTTTCATATCTTCTATCACCAAAAAAAATGTCATAATTATACTGCTTTAAGGAATCATCAGTTAAGTAATAATTGGTGACTACTTTTGATTCTGTAATAAAGATGTCATCTTCGGAATATTCAACAACAACAGTTTTTCCATTGGCATCACTGATGGTGAAATGAATATTTAAATTTACACTTAGATGCATATTGGAATTTCTTAATAATTCAACGGCTTCATCTGTAGTAGATGCCTTATTTAATATAAGACGAGTAGCAAGTCCAGTATTAATATCAAGTTTTCCTTCAACATTATGATCAACACTCCAATAACCTGGAACCTTATTAATGGAAACACTTACTCCTTTTTCATTCATACCATCAAATGGATAAAGAAGATAAATTTTTTCTAATAATTTTTTTGATATTTGATTTCCAGATTTGTAGACTTCATAAATGTTTCTTATTCTCTCATCATTTGATGCTATTTCAAATAAAACATCTATAGTATTGATTTCTATAGTTGAAATAGAAGCATAATCATTATTATTTGGATAATCAACTACTACTAATATTTTTGATTCTGGATGCCAATCAAAATTTCTTCCAAAGAAATAACCATCTCCATTTTCATTTGCAACTGAAAAAGCACTACATGCCATACCACTATAATTAACTGTAATATTAAGATGGTTATTGTTCTTTTCTTCTAAACTATCATAAAGATGTTTTAATAATTCACCATCAGTTTTAAAGCCTCCAAATTTAATGATTTCATTTAAACCATCATCTCCATGAAATTCGGTAAACAAAGTACCGTTATCTAATTCTTGTATATCACTTGTAGGATTAACTTCAATAATATCAAAGTCTTTATCATCCAAAGGATTTTGTTCTTCGACATCTGGGGTGAAATTTAATTTAACTTTAAATCCATGTTCATAATCTCCTTTAATATAATAGATAGCTTCTCTATTCAATAAATCGTAAACAACACTGTACTGAGTTTCTTCATCTTTAGTAGCCATTAAAGTATTTTTAACCTCTTCCATACTCATATTTGGAGTTTTACTCATCATTTCATTAATGGTGTCATATTTATCCAATCCTGAACCAAATTTATGGTATTCACCTTCAGTAATATAGAAATTAGTAGCAACTTTACTTTCAGTAACGACCAACTTATTATGGATAAATTCAGCAACATATGATTTTCCACTGGCATCAGCAATAATATAATTAACATTTACACCGTGAGTACTATGAATATTAAAGGCTTTTAATAATTGAATTGCTTCATCAGCAGTAGCAGCAAAATCTAAAACAATACGAGTATAAAGAACAATAGAGATATTAGATTTATTTATAATATTTTGATCAATAGTTTCATATTTTGAATCACTATCAATTGGAATATTAGGAACTACATTAACGGAAATACTGACCCCTTTTTCATTCATACCATCAAGTGGTGCAAATGAAGAACTAATTTTTAAAGTATCGTCAGAAAGATCTTCAGTTGAATAATGAATAATAAAGTCAGTATTTACAGTGGATATGGAAGAAAAGAAATACTTTGGGTGATTAATCACAATTAAATTATTACTTTTATTCAAATCATAGTTTTTTCCAAAATAATAGCCATTTCCTTCTTTATTTTGAACAATAAAAGCACTACTTGATTTTCCATCTAATTGAATATCAATATCTGGAATAATTTCATTTTTCGTTATATTCAATGCATAATTAATCATTTCATTATCATTACTACTTAAGAAATATATAAAATTTTCGTATCCTTTAAGTTCCACAATAGAAAGACCTTCCGTAATTAACTTTTTATTTTCATTAAATTGAATGAATTCAATTGAATCATCATTAGAAATCTTTTCTCCATTTTTTATTGGAGATGATAAAGTTAATAAAGCAAAAGTAATGAAAACAAAAACTATTTGTAAATTTTTTAAATACATTTTTTTTTTTGAATATTATTTATAAATAATAATAATTATTATAAATAAAATTGTTATATTAAATTAAATTTCTTTTACAAAAGATATTCTATTAATAAAAGCTTAATTTATTATATTACGTAAAATTATAAATCTATAATTTTTTATTATAATTATTAATAATTAGTTTAAAAAGTTTATATTTATATTAATATTAATATTAATATTTTTTTTCTTTTATTTTATTTTTATTTTGTTTTTATTTTATTTTTATTTTGTTTTTATTTTTTTTTTATTTTTAAAAAATAAAAATAAATATTTTCAGTTTTCTAAAATTTTGATACTTTTTTTCCTTTATATAAAAAATTTTTTATTTTATTTTTTGTTATTTATTTTATTTTTTAATATTGTATTGATTAATTATGCTATTATTATTAATATTAAAAATAATTTAATAATTTATTTAAATCGAATATTTCATTAACTTTATTATGCACTATGCACTTTAATATTTTAAAAGAATATTCTATTATCTTATAAAAATTTAATTTATTTATACATTAAAATTATTTCAAAACAAAATTTACAGATATATGTATGCTTGATCAATGATCTAATGATGTCTTTTAAATTTTAATAACAATTAACATATTAAAGTGGAAATAATTAAAAGGTAATATGGAACATATATAGTACTAAATAATAATGATGACTAACATATTAAAGTGGAAATAATTAAAAAGTAATATGGAACATATATAGTACTAAATAATAATGATGACAATTACAAAAAAAACTATAAAATAATAATAATAATAATAAAAAACAAATTAATGAATTATAAATTAATATTAATAAAATATATTAATAATAATTAATATAAGTATGATAATTATAATTAATTATGATACTATGATAACATTATGAAAATATTTATAAATTATGTAGATTTAAATCTAATAATTAAAAAAAATATATATATTTTTTTTGTAAAACATAAATTTACTTTAAAAAGTAATGTATTATAAGAAAATCAATTATTGTATTAAAAATTATATTTATATTAGTAAATCATATTAAATATCAAAAAATAAATAAGCTAAAAATAAACTAAATCTACTTGTTTAACCATATAATAAATTAAAGGTTAAACTTATAATTGAATTAACATCCAAAAAAAAAATATTCGTTAATTTCTAGGTTATTTATTTATTTATTTATTTATTTATTTATTTATTTATTTATTTATTTATTTATTTATTTATTTATTTATTTATTTATTTATTTATTTATTTATTTATTTATTTATTTATTTATTTATAAATATATAAATATAAATGAGTATGAGATTATTTTTAAGTAAAACGAATAAAATCAATATCAATGTGTATGAAAATAAAAAAATATAATTAAAATAAAATAATATATATGTCATATGTTTTATATTTTTTTTTACAATTTTGTTCATATCTTATTAGATATTTTTTAACATTTTTATTTTATAAACAATGTTTCAAATAAAAAAATATATCTAAATTTGACTTTCTTAAATAATACATTGATAAACTTAATGATAATACTTAAAATATTTCTTAAATACTCTACTATTTTTAAAAATAAATATTATACAAAATATTGATTTACTTATACATATATACATATATATATATATACTAATTTATTTATTTAATTCTTATTTAATTATTTAATAACTATACATTTTTAAATTTTTTTAAGATTAAAGGAAGAGAATATACTTCCTTGTTCTAATTAATCATTAAAAATTATTAATACATTTATATATAATTATATTTATTGATATAGAATTTAAATAAAATATAAGCTCAAAAATTCTATTAATAAAATACATTATAAATATTTAACATATATATATATTGTATATTAATTATCTGAAATTCTAATAACTTCAGTTAAGGACACTATTCAAATTTCATTCATCTCTAAGTAATGTAATATTATAAAACAAAGCAATAAACGTCAGTGATAAAAGTAATTTGGTGTCTACTAAATTCTCACTTAACTTTTCATTATCATTTCTCATAAAAGAAGAAGACTCTGAAAACATCCCATTTAATTAAAGAGAAGAAAGGGTAATCAACTATTCAATATTTAAATGATTGCTCGCCTTAGTAACAAAAAAAGCAGTAAGAAGGATATTTACATGAAATTCTTCCACTTTTAAAAAAAATGTTTTTTTGAGTTAAATACAGAGCTACAGAATAAATGTTATTACTCATTTAAAACCTAAATTAAAATAAAAAGTATTCATAATCAAAACATAAATATATATATATATAGATAGATAGATTCACAAAATTTATTATAATCATAATTTATTAGCTTTAATTTCTCGCTTTTCAAATAAAATCATTCCAATACCAATTTTTAATATCTTTTTATTCACTTACTAACTTTTTTTTCTTCTTTTTTGATTCTTTCAATCAGAAAACTAAATTTAATCACCCGAAAAGAAAATCTCTATTAATTATTATATAATATAAACCAATGTGAATAATTATTTAAATATTGAACTTTAGATATCTTTAATAATTATGAAAATTTCCATTTTTTTTTTTTTTGAAGCATTTAAACTGTCTGTAAATTCAAACTCCAGAAATAGAATGTATTTGAAGTTTATGAGAATAAGCATATATATATTAGTTGAGATTACCTACAAAACAATATTTTTTTTTTTTTTTTTTATAGATTAAAAATAAGATATTATTATAAGAGAATATAATTAGTTTTTAATACAAATATATATTTTATCAATAATTATATCTAACAAAAAAAAAGAACATTAGAGAAGGGAATACCAAAATAGATGTAACATGAAATCTTTAGGAATTGTATGTCTATTGATATAGAAAGAGATAAGTAAATTTTAAATAGTTGGAAAGTTCTTTAAACAATTTTTTTTTTTTTAAAAAATAATAAATAGTAATAAATATATATTATATTACTATTTATAATAAAAATAATAATAATTTTTGAAATAGACAAGAAAATAAATGAAAGCTATATTGTTCTTTTATATATATAAATACAATAAAAAATATTGAATAATAAAATGATCAATTAATATTGATATTGTAATATCTTGTTATCTTTATAACTTTTCTAGATTATATAAATAATGAAATAGAAATATGGGTATAATCAAATAAAATTTAAAAACTTTATTAAACATTTAAATATAAAAACAATAATATATATTTATAAGTATTTATAAATATTTACTTTTTTTTATTTATTTTTGATTTTTATTAAAAAAAAAATATTTTTTTTAAATTTTTTTTTAATCACGTTATTAATTATATTATTATTATTATTTTATTATGAATAAGGTATCTTTCCTATAATTTATTATTATATAATAATAATTTAATAATTTTTTTTTAATCTTTCCATTTAATTTTTTTAATGAGACATAACAAAAACAAAATAAAAATTAAAAACAAAACAAAAATAAATGTCACACACACTCACATTTTTATGGTTATTTTTAATATAAAAAAATATATAATCATAAATTAATAAAATAAAAAATAAAAAAAAAAAAAAAAAGATGATGAAAAAAGTAGAAAGAAAAAAAAATATTATATATTAATATAAAATAATACAAAATAAAAAAACTAAAAAAAGTTATTCATTAGCTTTTTTATTTGATGATTATTTATATACAATAATATTACATAATAATATAATATAATAATATAATAATATATAATAATATCTATAAATTAATAAATAAATTTATTAAACTTTTTTATTAATTTTTATATTTATTAATTTATTTATTTTTTTTTTTTAATAATTTATTGGTCAATTGATTTACTGATGATTCATTAATTTCTTGGATATTTATTTATTTATTCATTCATTTATTTATTTACTAATTGACATATTCATTTTATTTACTTTTCCATTTTATTCATTTATTTTATTTGATTTTATTTTATTTAATTTTTATTTTAAATTATTTTATTTTATTTTATTTTTATAATTCATCTTTTAATTTATTTTAATTTATATATATTATATTACGTAATTTTTGATATCAATAATATTAATAATTAAAGTTATGAGACATAATACTAAACATTTTTATTATTAAAAATTAATTATTCTTTATTTAGCTTTGACATACCAAGACATACCAAGAAGATTTTTTATATTTTATATATAAAGTCTGATTTTCTTTCCTTTAAAAAAAAATCTTTATATATAAAATACTATATATATATTTAAAAGTAAAAACTAAATAAGAAATTAATATTAATTATAATATATTGATTATATTATAAATAAATATAAAAATAAAAATAATAATAATATAATTATTATTTATTAAATTATAAAGACAGACAAAATGATATTTCAAAAACTTCTATTATGTGTATTTTTAGCATTTGGTTTTGTAATTTCAAAAACAATAAATACTGATTTCGAATATAATTTTAATTGTTTAGAAGATAACAGAGAAATATGTCAATTTTTAAAAAAAGAATTATATCAAGCAATTAAAGCTATATCAAGTATTGTTGGTAAATTTCAATAAATTTCAATATTTATTTAAATTTTGTATTTTTATTTTTTTTTTCAATTTATTTTTTTTTTTTTTCAATTCAATTTTAATTTAAATACAAAAGAAAAAAGAAAAAGAAAAATTAAAAGTTATTAATATTAATTATTATTAATATTTTTAATATATATATATAATTAGATATTGAACCAACTATTAAGTTTGAAGCTTTTGTTGATGATCTTTCTAAATACAGAGTAGATACTACTAAAGAAGTTTTAGCTGTAGTTTTAAATAATAAATTTAAACCATTAAATAATGCTAATATCCAATCACCATATCCTAATTCTGAAACTCTCCTACAAATTATTAATGAAAATGAAAATGAAAATGAAAATACAAATACAAATAATGATTTTTATGTAGTTTTAAATAATTTTATAAGTGATGAAGAATATTTAAATTCTATTAAATCTGATTTTGATACTACAATCATTATTGAAGTTTATGAAGGATTAAAATCATTAAATAAACTTAAAAAAGGTAATCAAGGTGGCCAAGGAATGCCAGGAATGCCAGGTGGTCAAGGTATGCCAGGTATGCCAGGTGGTCAAGGAGGTAAAGGAGGTGGAAAAGGTCTTTCCTTAGGAGGACTTTTTGATTATAAAGGTAATTTAGCTAAAAGAAGAAATCCTACAGAAGTTTATAATACATCAGAAGGAATTACTGAATCATGTATTGATACTATAACTAATGAAAAACTTCATACTATTATTCATTGGGATGATACCTTAATTAGTAAGGAACAAAATCAAAATGATTTGGATGAAATTCAAAATAATGAGTATAGACGTGTTGTTGCTGTAGGTGATATTCATGGAGATTATGATAGATTAATTAAAATTTTACGTCATGCAAAACTTATCGATAGAAGAAATAATTGGATTGGAAAAGATTCTATTTTAATTCAAGTGGTAAATATTTAATACAATAATAATAATTAATAATAAAAATAATAATAATTAATAATTAATAATAATAATTAATATTTATTAATAATAATTAATAACAATAATTAATAATTAATATTTATTAATAATAAAAAAAATAATAATAATAATATTTTTACAATATTTTTTTTTATTAAAAGGGTGACTTAATAGATCGTGCTGATGATACCATAAAAATCTTTGATATTTTAATGAAATTAAGAGATCAAGCTAAAGAAGTTGGAGGTATTGTTAATGTATTAATAGGTAATCATGAATTAATGGCATTACAAGGTAATTATGTATTTGCTTCAATAGGAGATTTTGATTCATTTGGTGGTTTAGAAAATCGTGAAAAAGAATTTTCTCTTGAAGGAAAATATGGTGAATTTATAAGAAAACAAATGAATGTATCCATGATAA